>VONZ01000450.1:60000-122500 GCA_012976165.1 Labeo catla | reverse complement strand
AGGCCATGCAACTTTTGTTTGGTATTCTTCATTTCATAAAGAGAATGCATGAGCATACTGTACACACACACACAAGCTGATAAACTCCTACACTAGACACCCACACACACACTCTTCTCAGTAGACAAAGAAAAACACATCAGCATATAACGCAGAAATGCATGCAGATATACCAAAACACACACACACTCGCATGCGTTCAGGGAAAACAAGAGCCGCCGATTGCAAAAAGGCCTTGATACAACCTTGCGAGTTAATTCCAGCTTGTGAAATGCCGTCCAATAATTTAATTCCTCTGGGCGCTGCACTAAAGGAGAAATTATTTCCTTTTGTCATCAAGTGCGTCTGATAAGTCGACAATCTACTGGGCTTTACACTTGAACTCGAACGTTAGCGTAATACAAAGTGAGCAACGCGCGTCAACGAGATCACGCCGTATAATGACACGAAACTTCTGTATTAGGGAAAATTTAGCATTAGCCCTTTAAACAGAAATCAAGGCAGAATTGAATTTATTATTTATTAGATCTGCGAGGAAGCAAAAAATTGTCAGATTAGCAAGGGGACGTCTTCGGAGAGCGCTTACACAGCTCTGGAGAAGGAGTTTAACATCTTTTTAAAAGCCTCTCTACAGATTGTCAACTGAAATTTCATTTATGCTGCGTTTAAGCACACACGCCGGCTTTAAATGTTATTGCCGTGCAGAATCGCGCCTGGTTAGGCGGGCAGATTAAATAGAATTTTCATCTCAAGCCGCTAGAAGTAGCTGTGCGAAGCATCTTGCGGGTTTGTTAGCGGACTAAAGCCGGTAAAGACGTGACTCAAAGGTTTCTGAACAGACACGTCTGCTCTCCGCGATGTCCTCGGGACAGAAATGGCGGCTTGTCTCACCCTCAGCCCATTTGATCCTTAATAATCACAGATTTGCACCTTAGCAACTACATACTGTATTTGAAACATTTGCTTTGTTTTCTTGATATCCCCCCTGATATCCATTTTTTAAAGTTAGTCAAGGTTTATTTCACCAAAACCCATCTGCAATTTCATTTTCCCATGTGCAAATTCATATAGGAACATAATTTCAGGTTGTAGGTTCAGTCAGGCAATCGTGTGCAATTGGCTTTTAAACCAGTGCAATTAAAATGCATGTGCAATTACTAGTTAAAAACATGTTCATCAGACCTAACTTAGGTTATGAAGATCATAAAAAATAGACTATTAATTTTATTAATACTTAAAATTAGGGTCAATACTTGCATTAGACTTAGATTAAAAAAAAGCACCTGGCGATCACCTGGAGGTTTGGTTTGGCTCACACTGCACATAGTGTGATTCATTAAATAAACAAATAAATAAATAAAGCACTTCATTTAAATACTAATTTTTTATAGTACACTTACAATAATACAAAATAAAATTATATAAATAATAAAATAGTATTTATTTATGTATTTAGTTAGTAATAATTACTGTAAATGCAATAGTAAATACTTTCCACTTTTAATAATAAATATGTAATAGGAATCTAATGAGAATCTCCACTGAGAACAGGAATTAAAAACAAACAAACACATAAATAAATAAATAAATAAATTTGCATAACAGCTATGACGATTTTTGGCAAAAAAAAAAGCTTAATATAAATAAATAAATAAATAGTAGTAGGAATACTTTTTTTAAAAATAAAATAATACACAAACTAATAAAGTTTGATAATACTATTATATTTTAAAATAAAAAAGTATTAGTCTAAATACTGTTATTTTATAGTACACTTTTACAACAATAATACAAAAGAAAAAAATACAAATAATACAGTAATGCAATTCTAATAGTTACATTTTCATTTTTATTATTGTTATTCATGTCATTTAATTTTATATATAAAACTTAAAAACGTTTAAAACATAAAATCAGCAAGCTCTGCCATATTGCCGGCAAGTAAACGCACTGCCAGTTTTAGCGCTGCTGAATAAGGTGTGTCATGTCACAGTTTTGCATTTTCCTCAGAAACCGACAGTGCACAACCTAGATTTATGCATTTAGTTAGAATGGAAACCTTATACAGTATTACAGTTAGTCAATCTAAAACGACAATTGTGTATTAATAACTGTCAACCAAGTCTGTGCGCAAATGATCAGCCTGAACTAACCTACCAAGCACATTTTTTTATTTTGGTTGTGCACGCGCATCTGTGCACCACTTATGTGCATATAATACTACACAATTGATTTGAGGGACTAGTATGCATATTACTAACATATTGGCTGTTTATTAGTACTTATAAAGCACATATACACATATTTTACTTAAACACACCCCATACCTAACCTAACACTCACCTTAACCCTAACTATTAATAAGCAGCAAATTAGGAGTATATTGAGGCAAAAGTCTTAGTTAATAGTTGGTTAATAGTGAGAATTGGACCTTTAAAATAAAGTGTTAACCATATAATGCAAACAGGGTTCAGGCTAGGCTGTAGTATTTATAACAAGCTAAAAACAACAGAAGTCTATGGAATGTCCCCGTTTACCAAAGTAAACGTGTGTGTGCATGTGTGTGTGTAATAATAGTAGCTGAACCTGAAGCTTACGTGCTGCTTTGAATTTCAAATCAGTTACACAAACTATTATTTAGTCTGGATAATTTGCTGAACTATGGCCTCTGTACTGCATTAGAGAGCAGAGAATGCAGCCTTACAGTCATTACATGAATACCTGCATTTCTGAATATAAAGCATCTGTACACTGGATTTGATAAACTGCAAATGACATTTAAAGCAGTTGCTGCTGAATTAAATTTCCTGGAGACGGCGCAGGCTGCCGTGGCTCTCGGCCTTGCAGCGGGATTGACGTGTCGTCTCCACAGATACCGCAGCTACCGTCAGTCACATACGCAACACGCCGGCCGGCCGACCGGGCGGGAGAGAACGAGGGCATCTCTTGCATTGCAATGCTGGTGTGTCTTGTACATGTGTGAGATTGCTGACATTCATCTGAGACTTGCTGAATGCTGAAGTTTTTTATTACTGCTGTAAAAGCAAGGTTTGTTCTAGTTATCGTTTGTAAGAGCTCAGCTGCCACGTGCCGTGTTTCTTCACCCGCTGTTCACTTCTCAGTTCTGTCATCCTGACTCACAGCTCTCACACTTACTCTTTCATTCTCTCCTTCTCTCCTTTTTCATAAACACACTGCAAAGATCTTTTCTCAACTGGTATTGTTGTCTCGCTTTTTAGCAAAAATAGCATACAGTATCTTCACCTTCTTAATACACCTCAAATACTGTACATTTGCTTGAGCAGCAAATTGTGTGTGCCAAATGTATTTTCTTTCACTACTGGCAAAATGCTTTTTTCTTCTTGGTCCATTTCTGCAAATATAATATAATATAATATAATAATAAATGTATAATAATATAATGTAAATAAAATGTAATTAATTCCTGTGATGTATAGCTGAATTCTCAGCATCATTACTCTAGAATAAGTGTCGGAAATCACTCTAATGTGTTGATTTGATGCTCAAGAAACAACCATTATTATTATAATTATTACTATTATTATTATTATTATTATTATTAATGTCGGTGTGCTGCTTATTTATTTATTTATTTGTTTGTTTGTTTGTTTTCTCCCAAAATGCATTTATTTGCTATAGTACAGTAAATAATAATAATATAATTACAATATTATAAAACATATTATATTTTTTAATAATTTAAAGTAACTGTTAACAATTTCAATATATTTTATTTTTATTTTATTATTATTATTATTATTAATGTTGTTGTTGTTATTATTGGTGTTGTTGGTGTGCTGCTTATTTTTTGTTTGTTTGTTTTATTGATATAGTACAGTAAATAATAATAATAATAATAATAATATAAAATATAGAATAAAATATTTTTTTTCATAATTTAAAATAACTGTTTTCAATCTCAATATATTTTAAACTGCAATTTATTCTTTATTATTATTGTCATAATAATAATAATAATTATTATTATTATTATTAGTTATTAATTATTATGTATTATTATTGTTGTTGTTGTTGGTGGTGTTCTGCTTATTTATTTGTTTGTTTGTTTGTTTATTCTCTCCAAATATGCATTTATTTGATATAGTACAGCAAATAATAATAATGATATAATTATAATACTATAATATTATAAAATATATTACATATATTTTTTTCATAATTTAAAGTAACTGTTAACAATTTCAATGTATTTTAAAATGCAATTTATTCCTTGTTAGTGTTATTATTATTTTTATTATTAGTATTAGTATTAGTATTAATGTTGGTGTGCTGCTTATTTATTTATGTATTTATTTGTTTGTTTGCTTGTTTGTACTCTCCAAAGATGCATTTATTTGATAAAGTACAGTAAATAATTATAATTATAATACTATAATATTATAAAATATATTACATTTTTTTTTTTTCATAATTTAAAGTAACTGTTAACAATTTCAATGTATTTTAAAATGCTATTTATTTTTGCATCAAAATACCATAGTATTACCATCTGATACTGATGACTGCAACATGGTGCTACCAGAATACACTTTGAAACTGTACTATATATGGTATATACCATGTACCATAGTATTGTCATCTGACACATCTCTATACTTTGGTTCTGCTTTCTTTCTTTAACTGCAAGCATTATAGTTTATTTAAATAGTACTATGGCAGCACAATAACACTGTCTATTCTAGAGCACAATGAAGGTATTTTTCTCCTGTTTATTCCTGCTCCTCTCAGCTGTGAGTCGTGGGCTCAGTTTGATTACTTCTCACCTCTTGCTCTCCCTCTGTCTCCACCTGTCATCCCTCCATCTGTCCCCGTCCCTCTGTTCTCACCGCACCCCTCCTCACCTCCAGTTAATGGGCTCTTCCAGGTGCAACTCCCCCCCGTGACGCCCGTGGACCGACCCATCTCTGCCACTAGACTTCACGATTATTTTTACTCTGTTCCTCAAGTGCCATGATGGATTACCCTTATAAAGTGATACCTGGACATTTTTAGCTGTACATCTATCTTTCTAAAGCCACATCCCAAACGTATGTGCCTCTTTGTCATCAAAGTGTCTCACATTTCCTGTTATATTCTGCCATGAAATATTATTTCCTGACTACATCGCAACAAAAAACACATTAAGCAGGACACAGGACTAATAAGACATTACGGCGCTGAGAGATGTGAGACGGGGAACATATGATGAGAAAATACACTGTCTACACACCGAAGCCGTCTAAAGCTGAGCGTACACACACACACACACACACACACACAGATGCTGGACAAGCTCCAAGCACACAAGAGGATGCAATTACTAGGGTGGCTAGAGCTGTGAGCCGTGGTAGAAAAGTGAACCACAAACCATATGGCAGTGCACACATATACACACTTACAAACAGACTTGAGTCTAAATACGGTGCCACAAGTACTCAAAAACTTCAGCTGCACTTCAAAATGCCTGAATGTCACTGCATCTCATAATAATATATTAAACCAAATAGCAGCTTGGCACATTTAGTTAAATATTATCCAAAAAGATGTTTTATTTGTGGTTAAAGTGGCCCTATTATGGATTTTGAAAAGTTCATATTTTGGTTTTGGGAGTCCCCAACATGCATGCGAGGTCAAAAAACACTTTTGTTGTCTTATAATATGCATTTATTTTTTACGCCAACAACTTCCAAACAGTTTGCTCAATAGCTCTTTTCATCTCTCTGTTTTTATGCACATTTTAAAGTATTGCATCCGAAACAAGTGATGGAAACACATTTTGAATAAAAATCCCTTAATTCGCAAAAAAGTTTTTTGGCTCGTTTGAGGTGGTTTGACTTGTGTGAAAAAGGGTGAATGCAAATAATGGGAGATGGAAATGCATTTGCCAAATAAATTCCTCCATACGCATTCAAAAAGCCATATGGCTTTGCACTATGGGACGGAAAAACCTGTCTAACCGCAGCATCTGAAATGTTGTTATGGTCATTCTGAAATGCCTGAGCAAAGTCTGTCGTCAAAGCATTCAGTATAATTGCCTCCCAGAACTGTCTTACACGACTGCGTTCCCAAACAGCAAGCATCCACCTCCGAAATGATCACATTTATCGTGTTTCGTCTGCTCACGCAGGGTAATTTATTATATACGAAAATTACTGTATTCAGTGGCTTCTCCTACTTTTTCTTAGTAATATATAGTGTCATAGTTTATCAGGAAGTGACGATTTTGTTCACTTTGACTTGTTGGATGGAAACGGTGCTTATTCGCAAATGGTTTATGCGATATTCTAATTTTTGCGCACAAGTTAAATTCGCAACTTTGGATGGAAACCTTGCTAATGATTCATTTCCTCCTTTGTGTGAAGCTAATCTGCGGTGACTGGTCCGATGACCAAATCTGTTGTGATTGGTCTACTGCATCAGCGCATGTCGGAAACGGAACATATATCACCATTGCATTAAACATTCAAACAGTCATGGTATAAGCATTATCACAACGCAGAAACATATTGATAAAGCACTGCAGTTTGTACACAAAGTATTGCTCTATTCTTTATCAGAACCCCAATTAACATCCACTATTCATCGTCACATTTCTAGACAATTGCAAGTGATCAGATATTGCTGTTAGCCGGTTAGCCAGAGACCTTCAAGCTGCGTGAAGCGAACACAACACAAAAAACTAAATACGTATTTTACATTCTACAGAGTACAAAGAGCAACAATTTTTAAAGAATTACTCCACTTTCAGAATAAAAATTTCCTGATAATTTACTCACCCCTGTGTCATCCAAGATATTCATGTCTTTCTTTCATCAGTCGCAAAGAAATTACGTTTTTTCAGGAAAACATTTCAGGATTTTTCTCCATATAGCAGACTTCAGTGGTGCTCAACGGATTGAAGGCTAAAAATGCACTGTTGCTTCAAAGGGCTCTAAACGACCACGGCTGAGGAAGAAGGGTCTTATCTAACAGCCATTTTCTTAAAAAAAAAAATATTTACACACTTTTTAAACAAATATAAAAAATAAATAAATAAATAAATAATGATTAAATAATACTATTTAATCAAATTTAACCTTATTCAACAAAATGCAATAAAAATAAATAAATAATGATTAAATAATAAAATGATAAAATAAAATAAAAAACATGTTTTCTCAAAAATTTATTTACATATATATTATGTATATAATATTTCTTATTAATTACTGTTTATATGAATGTTGTGTTCAATTAAAATGTACAAAAATGTAAAATGATTCTTTTCTTTTTGTTTCTTATTTATTTATTTATTTATATAGCAATTCGGCACATCAGTTCTTCCATCTCACTAATCCTTTAACAAATCTTTTACTGACAGCTCACACTAATAGTTCACTGTGTCATCAACAGCAAAATTGGACAGGCAATGCAGTTGCTTTTTCTGAATATTAGCGCATATTTCAAATAAGTCATATGTATACGCAAAAAAAATCTGATGTCTGGAAACCAGAATACCAGAATATTGGTTTAATTTAATAATGGCAATAGGTGGACTTGTTAACCCGCACCAAAACAGAATATGATCATATGCCAGTAATAATCTGAATTTTCTAATAGAGACTCAATGATCCCTGTCGCATAATCTCTTCCGGTTAAGAGTGTAAATGTGTGATCTATATGTACATCTCTCTTTGTGAGACGTGTATATGTGGATTAAGCTCCATCACCGACCTGTGAAGCCCAGATCAGTTTACTGGGGTTAAGGTGAGCATTTTCTGAAGAGACCACTAAACCGGCCACACACACACTCTCAGTGCCTTTCACACAGAACGCTAATGCTAAGATAACAGCTTTAAGTGAGAAGCCACCACAGAAAAAGAAGAAAGACAGAAAACGTGGAGTTCTGTGAGTCAGACGAAGCTCAGGAGACGACAGCTTTGACATCACCTTATTTACAGACACAGCGGCGGCTGCCGTATACCGTTCCAGAGCTGCTTTCAGCATTTTTTGGCGGTTGCACGACTAGCTTGGCCTCTGCTCAATCCACCTGTCATCATTTTGTGAACTATTAATTGGGGTTGACAATATTTCGGAAATACGGTAAATGAGCGGCAGAATACAAACAGCCGAATGTTCCAGTTAAAATCAACTGGGAATTGCAAAAAAAAAAAAGACATTTTACGGGAACTAAAGCGTTTTTCTCTGAGGCAGGTGTGTAGCATGTTGTGATGTTCTCACCTTCCTGCATCTACAGAGTACAAGAACACATTCTCCCCTATGGCAACGGGTTTCATCAAAACTGAACAATTCCACTGTTAAACGCTCTCTATTGCACTCGGTTGGACAATAAAACCCTATTGCTGCCGTTCAACACCTTGAACCCACCGCCTCACACTTAAAATGAGGGCTTCAATTAAACGTAAGGTTTTTTTTTTTTTTTTTGTAACAGTCTGAAAATAGTTGAGAAGTTCAGCCCAAAAGATCCAAAAAATCCTGTCATTTTATTTAACATTATGGCAAATATTATGTAAATCTAATTTTAAACACTGATACAATTAGTGAACCATCAGTCAAGTTGATTTTATAAAGAACTGCAGAATTTTTAATGAATTAACACATTTTTAAAATTACTTTATTTATTTATTTATTTATTTATTTAGTAAGTAAGTTGATATTAAATAATAAAAAAATGACTTTTTAACTGTACTGCTGAAAGAAAGAAAGAAAGAAAGAAAGAAAGAAAGAAAGAAAGAAAGAAAGAAAGAAAAAGAAAGAAAGAAAAAGAAAGAAAGAGAGGACCATATTACATTTGTAAAATGTGAAATTATTTTTACTTACAAATATATATATATATATATATATATATATATATATATATATATATATATATATATATATAATTATATATACAATTAATAAACCATCGTATTTAATGTAAAGAAAACTGCTGTTTTAACTGTACTGCTGAAAGAAAGAAAGAAAGAAAGAAAGAAAGAAAGACAGAAAGAAAGACAGGGCCATATTAAATTTTTAAAATGTGAAATTATTTTTACGTACAAATAAATAAATAAATAAATATACAATTATACAATTAATGAACCATCGTATTCAAGTTGATTTTCTTAAGAACTGCAGATTTTTAATGAATTAATGTTTTAATTACTTTTTATTTAACTAGTTAGTAAGTTGATTTAATAATTAAAAAAATGTTGTTTTAACTGTACTGCTGAAAGAAAGAAATAAAGAAAATATTTATTTTATTTTATTTTATTTTATTTTATTTTATTTTATTTTATTTTATTTTATTTTATTTTATTTTATTTTATTTTATTTTATTTTATTTTATTTTATTTTATTTTATTTTATTTTATTTTATTTTATTACTGTGCACTGAATGTATTTATTTAAAAAGCTAATTCCAATAGCCTGTTCAACATATTTTTAACAATGCTTATTCTGTATTTTATTACTTCTGTCTTACATAACATACACTACAAGGGAACATCACAACAGCGCAATACTTTTTCTGAATATAAAAGTATTTACTGAATACTTTTTGTGTGTCTGTATTCTTACACTTGTTCACTCTCTGTTTATTGTGTATGTTCACTGTTACCATGGTAGCCATTCACCAAGCAATTCATCACAAGTGCAAACTTGGTGAATAAACTCAATTCTGATTCTCAAAATAAATAAATAAATAAATACCATAAAAAGACAGAAAGAGAGAGAGAGAGCTTTTGGGTAAGGAAAAGAATACACCAGTCTGAATGTGTTATCTGTGAGGAAGAGCAGAAGCGTTGGAGAGAATTTGCCTGGAAGAGCGTCCAAAAATACTGGTAGAGGTAGAAAGATATGAAAACCCTCCTTCCGCCACCGTCTCTGTCGGCATCCTTCTTTCTCTCCGCTCGATGGAGTGTGCATTTTCCACCCCCATTCCTCTGTATCTCATTTTCAAAATTCTCTATCTGCGACGGCATTTGCACACTTCAAAGCGGTTCGGCGCAAGAGCAACAACCTTAACAAGAAGCCAGAGCCTCACGTTTCCCAGTCACAGTAAAACAAGCTCTGCTGTTCCCCTCTGATTATGTTACTGATACTTAGTGATTACTTTTCTCTGATTTTTGTGTTTCTTCAACTTCTTTCAGGTCCTAGGGCTGGAAAAAAAAAAAAATTTTTTGTTGTTGTTTTTTTAAATGAAACTATCTTTGATTTTTTATCATGCTTTTATCACATTTTAAATTAAAATAGTATGCAAATTTTAAATATCTAAACATTTGTATTTTTTTTATAAACAGTACTGCTATCAAAAATAGTTTCTAAATAACACATAAATGAAAAATAAATATTATAAAGAATAATGTATAAATATATCAAAATCTTTTTTTGTTTGATTTTTTTGTTATATGAAGGTCAGTATCCTAGAAACTTTTTATAATGCTTTTTAGCACATTTTAAATAAATATATATAATGCAAATTTTTGAAAATCTAAACATTTTATGTTATTATAAACAGTACTGCTTTTAAACAAAGTATCTAAATGAATAAGTAAATCAGAATCATTTTTTAATTATTATTTATATTGTTTTCTATTCTTTTTTTGTTATTTGAAGGTGACATATCTTGGAAACTTTTTGTCATTAATTTATCACATTTTAAATAAATATATGATGCAAATTTCAAATATCTAAACATGTTATTTTATTATAAACAATACTGCTATCAAGAAAGTATTCAAATAATAAAATAATATATAAATGAATAATAAATAATCTAAAAATAATGTAGTGTTGTTATTGTTGTTGTTGTTTCATGAAGGTCCCATTAAAACTATTTTGGAAACTTTTTTATCATGCTTTTATCACATTTCAAATAAAATATGATGCAAATTTCAAATGTCTAAACATGTTATTTTATTATAAACAAAACTGCTATCAAGAAAGTATTCAAATAATAAAATAATATATAAATGAGTAATAAATCATCTAAAAATAATGTAGTGTTTGTTGTTGTTTTATGAAGGTCACATTAAAACTATCTTGAAAACGTTTTATCATGCTTTTATCACATTTCAAATAAAATATGATGCAAATTTCAATTGTCTAAACATGTTATTTTATTATAAACAATACGGCTATCAAGAAAGTATTCAAATAATAAAATAATATAGAAATGAATAATAAATAACAAAGTCTTGTTTAAATAATTGTTTTTATTATTCATTTACTTTTTTTGTCTTTTGTTAAATGAAGGTCACATTAAAATCTTGCTTTTATCACATTTTAAACAAAAACATGCAAATTTCAAATATCTAATTTTCAAAACTAAATAAGTAAATCAGAATCTTTTTAATTATTTTATTGTTCATTTTCTTTTCTTTTTTTGTTATATGAAGGTGACATATCTTGGAAACTTTTTATCATGCATTTTAATTAAAATATGATGCAACTTTCAAATATCTAAACATGTTATTTTATTATAAACAAAACTGCTATCAAGAAAGTATTCAAATAATAAAATAATATATAAATGAGTAATAAATCATCTAAAAATAATGTAGTGTTTGTTGTTGTTTTATGAAGGTCACATTAAAACTATCTTGAAAACGTTTTATCATGCTTTTATCACATTTCAAATAAAATATGATGCAAATTTCAATTGTCTAAACATGTTATTTTATTATTAACAATATTGCTATGAAGAAAGTATCTAAATAATACAATAATATAGAAATGAATAATAAATAATATACATTCTTTTTTAAAATTATTGTTTTATTATTAATTTACTTTTTTTGTCTTTTGTTATATGAAGGTCACATTAAAATCTTAGAAACTTTTTATCTTCCTTTTATCACATTTTAAACAAAAATATGATGCAAATTTCAAATATCTAATTTTCAAAACATCTTAACATTTTACTTTCAGTTTCAACTTTAAAAAACAATTTACATAAAAATTTTAGTTGTACCTTTTCAATGCAAAAAAAATAAAAAATAACTGAAGAAAATTTCATATTAATTAATTAAATATGGGTTATACTATGTACAAAAATGATCAAGAAATATTTATTTTCATTTATTGTTATTATTATTACAAACAAAAATGGCAGAATTCTCAAGTGCTAATATTTATGAGAATATATATGAGAAGAGAATGTAAGGGAGAATATTTATTTTAAGGAGTTTCTTTTATTTATTTGAATTATCACCTGATAATTTGTGTTTTTGTCACATATTTCTAAGTGTGAAGGCCAAAACGATGCCCTATATTTAAAAGCGCAAACTCGCGCATTACCTTAAACACGTCCAAATCTGTATAAAATTAAGATTCGGTTAATGTGCCGATCTAATTAACTTCAACCTTGACCTTGTTACATTGAGAAATCATTATACCTACTAATGCATCAAAATTAATTTCCTAATTTAAATCGTGGACTATTTGTCTTTCTAATTTCAAAGGGACCAGCGCTAATATACTTGAAATGAGACACAACATGAGATGCTCTTCGTTTTTAAGCACTGATTGAAGGGAACAGGGTTCCACAGACAGTTTTAATCAGTTTAATGGAGAGGTCTACCTGAGCTACCGTTCAGATTATTTGTAATCAAGAGGCTTTGATGGTTGAGAGCTGTTGTTATTATAATTTCATTCCAAAATAATAGACGAGTTCCTAATGACGTCCATAAACTCAAATAAACGCTGATTGTATCTGAGTGGTTAAGGATGCTAATGCAAAGGATGCAGGTTCAGCTCAAGGTAAGCTTTACAAGGCTACTGGATGATCAAATGCTAAAGCATATTCAGATTCACAGTATAATTTTCTCTCTTCTGCTGAACACCAAAGAAGATATTTTGAAAAATATTGATACATAAACAGTTGCCAGTAACCACTGACATCCATACGGATAGAGAGAGAGAGAGAATAAAAATACTATACAAGTGAATGGCTACCATCAACTGTATATTTTTCAAAATATCTGCTTTTGTGTTCAACAGAATAAAATAAAATAAAATACATATATATTTTTTTAAATAAATATTTTACATTCTTGATTGTTTTACAATCAATCAAACAATACCATTTTAGACATTATATTATATTATATTATATTATATTATATTATATTATATTATTTAGTGCTGTCAAATATCTGATCAATTTTTTAACAACTGATCACATTTAAAACTATCTTGGAAACTTTTTATCATGCTTTTATCACATTTATCATGCAAATATGATGCACATTTTAAACATCTTAACATCTTAAAATAACAATTAACAAAGAAAAACTCTAGTTGTAAAACAACAACAAAAAAAAAACATGGAAAAAATTTCATATTATCATATTATTATATTATATTATATTATATTATATTATATTATATTATTTAGTGTTGTCAAATAATTGATGACATTAAAACTATCTTGGATGCATTATGATGCACATTTTAAAGATCTTAACATCTTGACATCTTAAAAAACAATTAACATAAAGAAAAACTTTTTCTGTAAAAAAAAAACAAAACAAAACAAAAAAAAAACATGGAAGAAAAATTCATATTACTTAATTAAATATGGATTATATTATGTACAAAAAATTATCAAGAAAGGTTTATTTTTATTTATTTATTTATTTGTTAATTATTATTATTATTATTATTATTATTATTATTACTACTACTACTACAACAAACAAAAATGGCAGTATTCTCATGTGATAATATTTATGAGAAGATAATATAAGAGAATATTTATTTTAAAGACTTTCCTTCATTATTTCAGACAATATTTATTATGTATATATAAATACACACACATACAATATGTATTTAGAAAATATGTCCATGTATATACATATATTCATATAATTTCTATTATATATAAATATATTTAATATATGAAAATAACATTTTTCTTAAATATATACATGCATGTGTGTATTTTTATATAAATAATAAATATACACAGTACACACACATATTATGTAAACAAAAATGTATATTTTGGATGCAATTAATCGCGACTAATCATTTGACAGTGCTTATTATATTGTATTATATTATATTATATTATATTATATTATATTATATTATATTAGATCAGATTAGATTAGATTAGATTAGATTAGATTAGATTAGATTATTATATCATCAACTATCAATATTTCCAAGTTTTACGTAATTGTAGGAGCCTTGGAAAATTGTCGGTGTAAGTCTTAAAAGTAACTTTAGATAAAACGTCTGAAAGATTACTTACAACTTCAAAGAGACATCCTTCAAATGAGTCATTTTAGATCGGCACTTGAAGAAAAACAATCAGACTAAAATACAATCCACCGGCACTACGAGCCTATTTTGCGGGCATTGTCTAATACTCTTTCATCCTCCCGCGTAAACCATAATAAATCCTGGAATAACACCAGCAATATCACTTAGATTTCCAGTGGTGCGTTCAAGTCGCTCACTCAAAGCATAATGCATGTGCTAACAATTTCATTTTAATATCAAATTCAGACAGAGCACTTGGCTGTGCTCGGTAAGTTGGTCTCGGTTAGCCGCGGTGAGAGCGGATTAGTGCTCTTTCCAGAGAAACCTGGGCTAACATCTGCCACTCTGCCCCCCTGCCAGCTTCTTCCTTATCACACCTCTCAACACTGCACCGTGTGCTTACCAACAGGGGGGAGCAAATCTACAGGCCTCTTTCATTCTGCATAGCAATGAGCCCTTTTTAGACTATATTTAAAACGGCTCGCCGAAATAAAGTCAACCTCCAGACGACGGCAGCTGCTCGCAAAAACAAGGCTTTACGACGGAGTTTATGTGCTGCTTCTTTATTTAATGCGGAAGCAACAAGCAGACAGTAAGACATGAGTTAAAGCAAGAGATAACTCTGGTTTATTTTAGTAGACGCTCCTCCTGATCAGAGTTAGATATAAATTCATGACGCTCATCATTGTGATCGGCCAGTATAAACCAATGAGGCGTCTATTCAGTGCTGCAATAATGAGCAGCTTAATGTATGTGCTTAAACAGTAACATGATGTCATATATCTGCAAGATTATCAGTATATAATCACATACCCTGCAGTAAAATGCTTTAATACACTCACACATACACATATAGGCTTTTAAACTACACTAGTATACCATTATATTTCTATATTTCTAACTTTAGATCTGTCAGCTATATGGGACCATGGACCACAAAACCCCTTTTTTTAAAGGGGTCATCGGATGCCCATTTTCCACAAGTTGATATGATTCTTTAGGGTCTTAAGGAAAAGTCTATAATATACTTTGGTTAAAAATTCTCAATGGTAGTGTAAAACAACACCCTTTTTACCTTGTCAAAATCAGCTCTGCAAAAATCATCTCATTCTGGTCGAGGCTGCTTTAAATGAAAATGAGCTCTGCTCGTCCCGCCCCTCTCTTCTCTCTGTGGAGAGACGAGCCTGTTTATTTTAGCCACATTTAGCCGCTAAACTTGCTAACTAGCACATTATTAGTAAAGACGATTGCAAAGATTCATAAAAAAACCCTTATACTCACTTACTGCTGTAGGTGAAGCTGGATCGCGAATGACTCGCGCCAACATAGACGGATTTATGTAGATCGGGAGGCGCATTCCCTTCACAAACAAACGTAATCCACTGCATCTTCAGCTGCTCAGATGTCGGGAGTAAATGACGACCACTACGTTCATTATTACATCCAGCAACACAACACCTCAATCGCTCAATTCTTGTCTAACTTACATCCCTGCTCCGGCATCAAAACATGGAGGTTGGACTGTTACAACTGATCTAAGGTAAGATGCTCATGTCAATCAACTATCATAAGAGTGGCCTCTGTGGGTGTGACGCAACAACGACAGGCAACCCCTGTCATATTAAAATATCAAATAAAATTACGTACAATTCAATACCAATGATAGTCGACTTGTCCAATCATCAGTCACATTATCAATTCTGTGGCATCTTCTTTTATGGAAACATGTCATATGACAAAATGCACAAATCTTTCTAACAGTGGTAATTTCACACATGCATTACCATTAAAACACCTGTAATCAGTAAAACTTGTCGCATCATGCTCAAAAAGACTTGAGGTTGGTATATATATATATATGAAAAATACAGTAATATTGTGAAATATTTTTACAGTTGAAATAACTATTCTCTATTTGAATACATTTCTAAATGTAATTTATTCCTGTGATGCAAAGCTGAATTTGCATCACTACTCCAGTCTTCAGTGTCACATGATCCTTCAGAAATCATTCTAATACGCTGATT
Organism: Labeo catla; assembly: GCA_012976165.1. Classification (NCBI taxonomy): domain Eukaryota; kingdom Metazoa; phylum Chordata; class Actinopteri; order Cypriniformes; family Cyprinidae; genus Labeo; species Labeo catla. The sequence continues at coordinate 106,199 of VONZ01000450.1, read as the reverse complement.
TGCTGCTTAATAATTTGCTGCTACATTTTTTTTTATTTTTTTTTTTTACATTATTATCAGTGCTGAAAACAGCTATGCTGCTTAATATATTTGTGGAAACCACGAACGCTCCAAAGAACAGTATTTATTTAAAACAGAATCCTTTTTGTAACATGCATGCCTTTACTGTCGCTTTTGGATCAGTTTAATGCATCCTTTGTTAAATAAATGCATGAATTTATTTCATTTGAAACATTCTTACTGACCCCAAACATGTAAACAATAATGTAAACAAACATATTTACATGAAATATTACATATGTGACCCTGGACCACAGAACCTTAAGCAGCATGGGTATATTTGTAGCAATAGCCAAAAATAAATACTTTTTTTTCTATCAGTTTTTTTCTTTTATGCCAAAAATCATTAGGATATTAAGATCATGTTCCATGAAGATATTTTGTAAATTTCCTACTGTGAATATATCAAACTTCATTTTTTGATTAATAATATGCATTGCTAAAAAAATCGTTTAAACAACTTCAAGAGCAATTTTCTCAATATTTAGAATTTTTTGCACCCTCAGATTATTTAAAAATATTTGTAGCTCGGCCAAATATTGTCCTACCCTAACAAACCAATAGAAAAGCATCAATGGAATGTGTATTTATTCAGCTTTCAGATGATGTATAAATCTCAGTTTCAAAAAACTGACCTGTACGACTGGTTTTGTGGTCCAGGGTCACATATAAAAAGGATTCTGAAGCACAAGGTTGCCACAGACCCCTGATTCAGAAACACTGCATCTTCACACACACACTCATCCGTTGTTTGCAGGCAATAACAAGGTAATTTAGATTCTTTAAGGCATCCGTTAGCAATTTAGCTGACATCTAGTTGCACTTATATCTTCACAACTCATTCTCTCTCCGGCATGCACACACATACACACACACTTTGCGACTTCTCAGCTCATCTCATTGCTCTCTGGAGACCAAAATCTATTAAAGGCCTTTATGTCCCAGAGCACTCAAAAGCTAAAGAACCTGAGAGAAAGCACGGCTGCCATATTAACCAACATTACACCAGACATACATTCAAAATCATGTACACCATCTGTACAAGCTTCCATGCGACACCACATATGTGCCCGGGTCGTGCACCATGTGTTCTCTATACAGTACTTATGAAAAGCAGCAGTTGGTTAGAGGCTTAGTACTCATGTGGACGTACAAGTCGCCCATGTGTCAAACGTTAAGGCCATTGCAAGCACAATTAATATTTCCTGAATAGTTTTTATGTATGTAACCCATATCATGTGTTTTGGATGTTGGTGTCCTCATTAGGCTTAGGCTTTCCATTTCATGTTGAGTTTTGATGGATAAATGCATGGCTATGCTGGTTAGTCAACCAACTGAGCTCCGAAACAACACAAACTAGTATAAAGCATACAGTAATCCAATGTTTCTTTCAGCAGGGAACCAGTCTATGAATTCATGCAAGTCTTTGTTGCAACATATGGAGCTCTTAAATAAGTAAATAATCAAAGGGAGCATATTGTTCATGCTAATGTATTAGTTGCTGGCCACAGACTAAAGAATATTTTTATATTTCCCATGATATTCAACCGAAAATCAAGTTTGTGGGTTAACCAGCCCAATGTCATCCATTCAGCACCGGTAAACGGCCGTTAAGAGTGAATCCCAAGTCTGCAGTTCCTATTACTAAATGGATCTGAATGCCACTGGCAGGACATCCCTCCACTAATTCAATAAACAATGGGTTATTGTTGAGGCGGACTGTCAACATAATGCCCTCAAACGATGCTTTTGTGCTGCTTGTGACCGGTGGCAGATGGGCAGAATATGATGGCAGAACCTGTCCTGTAGAGTGGGCAGCAGTGGCAGGCACTGAGCCTGAGGGGCCAGTCAAATGGCAGGAAGGGGCCAACATCCTACAGGAGCCCTTGTGCATGAGGGCCAAGTGCTTCATTCTGTTCCTGGAAGGACATACAATTTAATGTTTCAGGGTCATTTTGCTTTTAGTATCTCTGTCCGGTACAGCCAGATGTGCGTAGAGTCATTTAGAAACATGGACGGATGTTGTAATGTCGTACTTACAAAAGTCAGACACCTGTAAGTTTGAACACTTTAAGACCTACTGAGGCAGGTAGAGTTTGAATACACATTGTTTCCTTTAAGAACAGAGTGCATTTTTCGAAATGGATAAATAAATAAATAAATAAATAATGCCGTAAATTAAATAGTGTACCCTCCTACTTTGTACATTACAAAAATATTAAAGGATTTCACAGTTTAATTTTATTACAGGTCAAGTTTCCCATATCAATTTACTTGGATTGATTTGTGTTTTTTTAAGTATGAAGATGTAGTTGAATGACAAACTAAAAACAGAATCACAGTTAGGATGGTACAAAGGACAGCTATTTAATAATTATTTGAATAAATAAAATAACATAAAATAAAGCAAAGTAAAATAAAATAAAATAAAATAAAATAAAAATAGGCACTGTGTATTATTATTATTATTATTATTATTATTATATACAGTTGTATTTTGAATTTACACTGCATTGAGTTGTGTTTTACAGTTAATGAAAACGTTTGTAAAATGACTGGATAATGTCTCGGTCAGAATTAAGAAATCATTTCTGAATATATTCAGAAATTAATTATTTTGATCTGTGAATACAAGGATAAAGATGTTTCAAATTTTAAGTAAACAAACAAACAAACAAATAGATAAATAAATGGTGTTATTTCCATTCCATTCATCAAAGAATCTTGAAAAAAAATAAAAAATAAGCAAAACAACAATTATCACCACTGATAATAATGATAAATGTTTCCTGAGCAGCAAATCAGCAAATTATAATGATTTATGAAGAATCATATGACACTTTGTAAAATTATTATTATTATTATTATTATATGAAATATTGTTTACACAAACAGAGGCTCTAAATACACTTGGCAAACATAATACTATTTCAAAATAAATATCACAATGTTATGTCACAAAAAAATACTACCTTCTGAATGTTTTTCATGTATATATAACCACTTGAAAGGCTGCCATATATATATATATATATATATATATATATATATATCTCAAAGAGCTGTTGGTGTGATCATGAACAGAAGAACAGTTCGTATGAGTTAAGAGAGTCAGCAGAGCGTATTTTTACAGTCTTAAGTCTCTGACACACTGCGCATTCAGATGAATGTTGTGTTGGGGTGTGTGCGTGTGTCAATCCAGTGAGCCATACCAGGCTCCGAAGCATGGCGAGGGAATTACCCATCTTCTCAAACTCATCAATGATGGATGGTAAAAGCGCTTCCGTTTTCATGCTAGAAAACATAACAATCTCTCCCATCCGCATTTAGCATCAACACCCTTGGCCCCCAGAGCGTTCGGTCCGCCATCCTGTCATTACAAAGAACCACTGGCCGTGGCATAAACACACACAGACACAGTGCAAACCCACTAGTTCAGACAGCCTATGCCTTTCACCTGCACGCTTCGTGCTCCGGCATGAGTAAACATCCTCCCTTGTTACTCCTTGCTGCTCCCACTAAATGTTTTGAATCAAGTGTTAAAAGGGTTGAAAACAGCTCGCCGCCACTTTATTCACCGCAGAGATGGAAGATTTAAATATAAATGAATGCACAGACTTTCAAAGCCGCAGCAGACGCCTAACACCTTGCTTTGGTGGGTATCAGAGAAAAGCGCACTCTGAACCGCGACTTTCACTTAGTGGAGAGGCTGTTACTCTGTTCGAGAGATGACACCGCAACGGCGGAGCTTAAATCATCTCGCACTCTCCCGCACACGCCCACACGCGCGCAATCACACTTCTGCCTCTGTTTGTTTTCTTTGCGAGCTCGTATGAAATGTTGACAAAGCAGAACTGCTTGTTTGCATTGCGTTTTACCAACGGTATCAAGGCCAAGACGCCTCACATCTGGACCGCCGATCAGATGTGCTTAGCACATGTGGGCTGAACAAACGCACGCTTGTATAGTTTTTGAATTGACTAAGACCTGGAGTCTGTTTGATTTGTAGGTGTAGGTGGATACAGACAGCATTCCTGTTTTTTCCATGCTAAACTACTGCAAAAAATGTGTTTCCATTAGTGTATGAAATCAGTAAATTAATAGTGAAAATGCTTGCTTTTCCCTCTAGCCTCTCGCTGAGAGTGAATTGTGACCTTGCGAGTATCTTTTCCCTCTGCTTTACTTCAACGCCTCCTCTCGCTTCGGCTGCTATCTGTCTGCATCATGAACATACACGCTTATGAAATCTTTACCTGCTAGAAGCCAAAAATGTGGGAGGGATAATAATAACATCAAACAGATCAGATTAAGTTCATAAACTCAAGTCAAATAAAACGAGCTGCTACTCCTGGCAAAAAACCACCAACATACAGAACATTGCTGGTTTACTACAGTACATTTGTAAAATCTTTTTTTTTTTTTTTTTTTGACATTCACCTTTCTAGTTACTAATTAGTGATAACACACTGTACTAGCAGACAGATCAAACCACTGATAATATTTTGTAATATAATTTTAAAAAGATGCTTTGTTTTAGTAGTTTTGTTGTGATTTTATTTTATTTCATTTATCATTCCTGTCACTAATTAGTGATATTTACCACACTGTACTAGCATACAGATCAAACCATAATTTGAAAGATGCTTTGTTTCTACAGACCAAAATTATAAATGCAACACTTTTGTTTTTGCCCCCATTTTTCATGAGCTGAACTCAAAGACCTAAGACTTTTTCTATGTACACAAAAGGCCTATTTCTCTCAAATATTGTTCACAAATCTGTCTAAATCTGTGTTAGTGAGCACTTCTCCTTTGCCGAGATAATCCGTCCACCTCACAGGTGTGACATATCAAGATGCTGATTAGACAGCATGATTATTGCACAGGTGTGCCTTAGGCTGGCCACAATAAAAGGCCACTCTAAAATGTTTTATCACACAGTACAATGCCACAGATGTTGCAAGTTTTAAGAGAGCATGCAACTGGCATGCCGACTGCAGGAACGTCCACCAGAGCTGTTGCCAGTGAATTGAATGTTCATTTCTCTACCATAAGCCGTCTCCAAAGGCGTTTCAGAGAATTTGGCAGTACATCCAACCGGCCTCACAACTACAGACCGTGTGTAACCACACCAGCCCAGGACCTCCACATCCAGCATCTTCACCTCCAAGATCGTCTGAGACCAGCCACCCGGACAGCTGCTACAACAATCGGTTTGCATAACCAAAGAATTTCTGCACAAACTGTCAGAAACCGTCTCAGGGAAGCTCATCTGCATGCTCGTCGTCCTCATCGGGGTCTCGACCTGATTGCAGTTCGTCGTCGTAACTGACTTGAGTGGGCAAATGCTCTGATTCGATGGCGTCTGGCACTTTGGAGAGGTGTTCTCTTCACGGATGAATCCCGGTTTTCACTGTACAGGGCAGATGGCAGACAGCGTGTATGGCGTTGTGTGGGTGAGCGGTTTTCTGATGTCAACGTTGTGGATCGAGTGGCCCATGGTGGCAGTGGGGTTATGGTATGGGCAGGTGTATGTTATGGACAATGAACACAGGTGCATTTTATTGATGGCATTTTGAATGCACAGAGATAGCGTGACGAGATCCTGAGGCCCATTGTTGTGCCATTCATCCATGACCATCACTTCATGTTGCAGCATGATAATGCATGGCCCCATTTGAAAGGATCTGTACACAATTCCTGGAAGCTGAAAACATCCCAGTTCTTGCATGACCAGCATACTCACTGGACATGTCACCCATTGAGCATGTTTGGGATGCTCTGGATCGGCGTATACAACAGCGTGTTCCAGTTCCTGCCAATATCCAGAAACTTCACACAGCCATTGAAGAGGAGTGGACCAACATTCCACAGGCCACAATCAACAACCTGATCAACTATGTGAAGGAGATGTGTGGCACTGCGTGAGGCAAATGGTGGCCACAACACATACTGACTGGTTTTTGGACCGTTTTTTTGAGAGAGAAATAGGCATTTTGTTTACGTAGAAAAAGTCTTAGATCTTTGAGTTCAGCCCATGAAAAATGGGGCCAAAAACAAAAGTGTTGTGTTTATAATTTTGGTCAGTGTATTTACAGCCTTGTTACATAAGACGTAGTTGATTCTTTTCCTCTAGATTTTTAATTATTAAAAAAAAAAATGGATACATTTATAAATTATACAATTATTAATTGTTTGTCAGTTTTAGTAGTTTTATACAGTTTTTTTTTTTTATTTATTTCTGAATGATATTTTATTTTATTTACTATTCTTGTCACCAATTAGTAATATTTACCACAATGTACTAGCAGACAGATCAAACCCTGATCTGCTTTGTTTCTGTTTACAGATTTGTTACATAAGATGTAGTTGATCAATTTATTTTATATTTTTAATTAATTATAATAATAAAAAAAAAAACATCCATGCATTCATAAATTAAAAATCAACAATTACTTGTTTTAAGCTTTAGTATCATTTAAATAATATTAATGAAGTAGAAAGTTATGAATTAGGTTTTATATTTTGTTTTCATTTTAATTTTAAAGTTTTAGTAGTTTTGTTGTGATTTGTCAATTTTAGTATTTGGATCTTAGTTTTTTATTATTTTTAATTTCTGTTTTAGTTTTAGTTATTTTAGTGCAAGTTAAACTACATTAAAATTAGATTTTATTTTATTTTATACATTTCTTGTCACTAATTAGTGATATTAACCACACTGTACTACCAGACAGATCAACCCACTGATAATATTTTGTAGTATGATTTAAAAGATGCTTTGTTTCTATTTACAGCTTTGTTGCATAAGATGTAGTTGATCATTTTCTATTTTTAATTAATTATTAAACAACATCCATATATTCATAAATTAAAAATCAATAATTACTTGTTTTAAACTTTAGTATCATTTAAATAATATTAATAAAGTCGAAAGTTATGAATTAGATTTATTATTATTATTATTATTATTATTATTATTATTATTATTATTGTGTTTTTATTTTAATTAGTTTTAGTAGTTTTGTTGTGATTTTATCCGTTTTAGTTTTTTTTTCCCCCTTTACATATGATATATATGTGTGTGTGTGTGTGTGTGTGTGTGTGTGTGTAAATGTCCTAATTGAACTATGGTCTAATCCTGGCTTAGTCTAAGCCCTGTTTGTTAAACCGGGCCTTAGTTTTATATATAGGCTTATATATTTATATATTTATATATTTATATATTTATATATAGGCTCAACTATGAATTGCTGTGAATTGTCCTGTTCTTTAAGTGGTGACAACATAATTAAACAATTACAATTATTAAGATGAAGTGGTGCAGATCTGTTCTGAAACACAAATCAGTTCTTTCAAACTGTTAAGCTCAATAACTTAAAAATCTGATTCATAATATCATTAGACTAGAGTGTTTACTGTTTCTGCTCTCTTTATGAAAGAACACTTAGCATTTGTAGCTCCATTTTGAGCACAGTCAGCACTGAAATCTCAGTAAACAACATGAAGTGGAAGAAAATCATTATAAGTCGAAAACAAGTGGACATTCTGCTGGAGCGAATGTGTGCCAGGAGGAAAAAAAAACAAGTCTGACTCAGAGCTTTCTTAACCTTAACTACATAACACCTTGTAAATGTGTAGCATCTTTCCTAAAGCTGCTTTTAAGCATCATTTTCTCAAAGCATCATTAACAAATCAAACTGAAATAATTATATCATCAAGGCAAATGCAGCTGATTGAATCTGATTCGCCTCGTGTAATCAGACCCTGTTGACTCGACGTGAACAGAAGCTCTGGCTGCAATTCCTGATAGTTTGTGCGGCAGCGGCGCTTCCACGCTGTAGGTGGGATCTCAATGAAATCTTTTTAATTACACAATTAATTATGAACTTAGTAATTAGATTAATTAGTTAATTGCATAAAGGGCCCTTCCCCTTGCCGTGATACCATGTAAAATTAAAGTTTAGCGCTGCCAGGGATCCTGGAGGAGAAAAAAACAGGAAATGCATGAAAAAAAAACAAAAAAAAAACGCATACGTATATATGCCAGCAGGCATATATACGTACGCAAAGCAGGTGGTCCGTTAGACAACAACAGACTGTTAACAATCATAAAACAACATTATAAAGATGATGTTTCTGTTATAAATATTATAAGTAATTATTCTAAACAAATATGCAGGTTAGAGTCTCCACTGCCTACTGTGACTTCAGTCAGGCCGACTGTTATTTAGCATGAACAATACTTGACTATACTACAATACTCTGCCACACCCACCGTTCTCTTTTTGTACCATTATACGGAAATTCATCTGTCAAACAGTCATAATCTCTCTCCTTCCTGCGATCACTCATTCATCTCACTCTTGGCCCGCTGTCAGCACTAGCAGTCATGCACGGCAAACATGGCATCCTGCCAACGTGGGGTAATTAATTTCAGTATTTCCACAAAAGCAAATGATTGACAGAGTCGTGTTTGCCTCAAATCCTCATTACTTCGCGAACGCGCCTTTTCTTCCTGGCACCTCCCCTCTTCCTGTCCTGCTTGATTTTCCTGCGTTCTTCATCTTTTCTGCACTCCTCTTTGAAAACAGTGTGGTCTGTCGCTGCGTGAATGCTTAGCATCCATGACTCAGTGCTTCGGTTCTTATTGAATTATTTAGGTATTGTTATTGATTCTTATTTATTATTATTATTATTATTATTAAAAAAAAGAAAAAAAGAAAAAAGAAAGAAGAAATCCAAACTGTTGATTTAACAGTTCTGGAAAACAAAACAAAACAAAACAAAACAAAAAAAAAAAAAAAACCAAAACAAAACACAAAATTAAATCAAATGATATTAAAAATATATAAACAATAAAACAATACTTTTTTTTATTTTTTATATTTATTTTTAATAAATCTATAAAAACAAAACAAAAAAAATAAAAAAATAAAAAGTAATATAAACATAAAGTATAAAGTAAATATAAATATAAAGTCAAATATATTAGTAATTAATTGAATTATATAAAAATGTAAAAAAAAAAAAAATCAATTCAAACAAAAAATTAAAAATGAAAATAAAAATATAATACAATAAAAAAAAAATAAAATAAAAAACAATGCATTATAGTAAAATAAAATTAAATAAATAAATATAAAAAATACATTTATTTTAATATTTATTTATTTAAAAAAAAAAACTGATTTAACAGTTGATTTAACAGTTCTAGAAAACAATATTTTATTTACAAGTTAAATTTTAAAAATGTATATTATTATATTTATTTTAATAAATCTATAAAAATAAAATATATAAAATAAAAAAAATAGTAAATAATTGAATTTAATTAAATAAAAAATGTAATAAAATAAATAAAAAATTATATATATATATATATATATATATATATATATATATATATATATATATATATATATATATATATATAATTGTGTTTTTAATAAAATAAAATAAAATAACATACAATAAAATATTAAAATAAAATGAATCATAGTAGACAGATGAAGTCAAAGGTTATTTGCCCAGTCATAGTTAATAAGCCTGTTTATTTTGCCATCTAAACTATGTACAATTATATAGTTAGTGGCATTATCTTAAAAATAAAACAACTTACAAAAGAATAAAAAAGGAGGAAAAGAGGGGGGGAAACAATTTATCAGTGAAACAACAATATTTGTAATATAGACTACAATGCCATGTTCACTTGATAGCTAGAGAAGAGGAGAAATAAGGAGCAAAAATATGCTAGCTGTTGTGCTAAAGTATTAACAGGAGAACATTTTCACCCACATTATTCCATCCATCCGTGACATCAGATCGCTTTGTTCTACTTTTATCTATCGCTGTATTCTTTAACTATCCTTCGCATTTTATCACCTCATTTCAGCTCAGGGTTTCCACCAAATCTCACGTTTATAAGGCCTGCTGCGGTGACGTCTTCCCTGGCATTCAACTCCATCCTGTAGTCTTCAAAAAACACGCTTATAAAACACGGCACATCTTTCCGTTCAACTCCACCATTAACTTCACTGCGAACGGAAGCTGTGCTCCTGAATAATACGAGTGGATTTTGGCTCTCATGGGGTCTTGTAGCACACAAACCGTACATGTTTTATTTAAAGGCACTTTATAAAACCAAACTCTCCAGAACAGGACCAAAACTAAAAGCAAAGAATGAAGCGGTACGACTCGCAATCCATTTATTCTAGCAAACCGACTCGCTAGAAGTAAACTTGGCTTTGGATGTATTTTTAACCTACCGCAATGCAACAAACAGCATAGTGCAAGCCTTAAATCAAGGACAAATAAAAGTGAAGAATTATTCGTGGTTTAACATTTAAAGATACTGTATGGTTTAATTAACGGGCTCTTCAAGGTTGTCTGCTATACGTGCTTCACTACAAATACCGATCACTTACCCAGGATCCCCCTCAAAGAGAATAGCGCTCCAGGCGATTGAATCTTTAATGATCTGAACTGAACTATAAACCCAAGGCATTGAATCATGCATCAATAAATAAACAGCTATGGGTTATTGTATGTGTGCCTGGCGTATTTAAACAGTCACCACCATCTCAACCGCCAATTATAACCCAGAGTTATTAGATTACAAATTAAAGCGTACATTTGCAGCGAACGAACGCTGGTAATTATTCCAGAGGACGTTGAAATCGCAAAGCATCTAAAACGCCTTTGCAACTCATCTAAGATGCCCGTAAGATTAAAATTAGCCTTTCTAGCTTTTAAATGGCACATTCACTCTAAAAATTCCTGGGTTATTTTTTTAACTCAACCCCTGGGTTATGCCTGTTGGGTTGTTTTACCAGTGTTGGGTAGTTTTTGTGTAACCCAGCTGTTGGATTAGTTGCTGGGTCAATCTCACTGACCGCTGAAACTATACACCCCTCCCTTCCCTCTGACGAAACAACTCAGCTGTTGGGCTACAGTCGGCAATGTTGAATTGGGCTACTTTAAAGGGGTCCTGTTATGCTCTTTTACAAAGTCTTGATTTTGTTTTGGGGGTGTACTAGAACATGCTTTCATGCTTGGTGGTTCAAAAAACACATTATTTTTCATATAATTTACATTATTACAATAACTTTCTCCCAGTCTGGCACAAATGGCTTGATTAGTTCCAGATTAGATGAAGGCCCGCCTTCCGTAAAACGAAATGTGTTGTAATTGGTTAGCTCTCCCACTGTGTTGTGATTGGCAGTTGACGGCGTTTCAGTACTGCCACGCCCCTTACCAAAGTAGCAAGTTCTGTGTAAGTTCCGTGCAAGCTAGATGTGATTCTTCCTTTTTAAATATGGATATTTTTCTTACAAAAACTCATTTCACTACAAGAGGCCTTTATTGACCCTCTGGAGCCGTGTGAGGCACTTTTTATTATGGATGGATGCACTTTATTGGACTTGTTTTGGACTGATGAAGATAAATACCCATCTATGCCATTCTAAAGCTTGGGAATGACAGGATAAATTTTAATATAACTCCAATTGCATTCGTCTGAAAGAAGGAAGTCATATACACCTAGGATGCATGGAGGGTGAGTAACATAATGCGCTACAGTTGTGTTGGGTCCTGTCGTCAGCCTGCCAGATCACCGATACATGATATTATTGTGCTAATTTATTTAATTATTTACATATTTAGTTTCACTGCCCGAAACCAGCTTCAGCGTAAGGCTAAAAGTAGTCTAACATTAACATTATCAAAGAACATCATCACTCATTAGCCTAGCCTAGTGAATCACTGTGCAAAAACACTTACGTTATAGGTGAAGCTATCTACACTGTATGATGAATAAATCTCTTACCACACATTGCACACGTCTGCAGCGCATTGCAGCTCTGATGCGGCCAGCGGAGTAATGTTAGATCGCGGCCACTCTAGTCAATGCTTGTGTTTATACCCGCCGCTGCGGCTCATTGACGCGTCTCAGAAGCTGCTCTCCACACTTCATCACTAAAGTTAGGCTAATCCCCCACCTCGTCCCTACACCCCAACCATTCAAATTTCCGTAGGTGGGATTTTTTTTTAAACAAAATTTTCCTTTGGAGTGGACTTTGAAATTTTTAACTTTGTAGATCTTTTTTATGCTCCAACATACACACCATAATAATGGCTATAATTCAAAAAGTTAAAAATCATAATAGGACCCCTTTAACACTGTTGCCGCAGGTTGTTTTTGATGTCTGTGGGTTGAAGCGACCCCAACAATGTCATATTTGGCCCCTGAAATACGAATTTACCAGGGGAACCCCACCCCCCAAAAAAAATAAATAAAAAATAATAATCTCCCAAACGCATTTTTTAACGGGGGACCCCCCTCAAAACACGATTGGGCTAGTTTTGAGTAGCAATTGGGGTTTTGTTGTGAAAACCTGGCAACCCTGACAGTCGGAGCACCACCACAGCACCACCGATTTGTGTCAGCAACGTTCATGTCGCATGACAGAAATGCCTTGTCTTGGATTTTAATTCATTTGGGTGTTAAAATATGTTCTTAAAACTGTTCGCATTTCCCCGCCGAACAGCAGCCCAACACTGGCTTAAATTTCAGCGACACACCGGCACAAGTTTTTTGGTTAAAGAGATAACAAAGAACCTTTTAACACACTTGAATTAAAACATTGCTTTTAAATGTCATATTTTTATTTCAATAATGCTTCTAAACTGTGATGCATAATTCAAATTGTCTGATATTTTTGTCCATGCTTTTTCACTTACTAATAAATGTTCAAGTTTTGATTATTACTGTTGCATCTACACTGTAAAAACAATTTGTTGAGTCAACTTAAAATAATTTGTAACCTGGCTGCCTTAAAATTTTAAGATCAGTCAACTTAAGTTTATTCAACTTGAAATGTTAAATTATACTAAGTGACAACTTAGATATTTGAGTTGAATCAACTTAAAATTTTAAGGCAGCTGGGTTACTTACCCATCTGTTAAGTTTAGCAAACACAAATATCTAAGTTGTTACTTAGTACAACTTAACATTTCAAGTTGACTAAACTTATTTTAGTTGACTGAACTTAAAATTTTAAGGCAGCAGGGTAACAAATTATTTTAAGCTGACTCAACAAATTGTGTTTTTTATTTTTTACAGTGTAGTAATTCTGTGTTTGCTTTTTCATATACAACCTATTTTTTGGTTGATTTTAAGCCAGCAATAGTAATTTTCAATCAATATTTCAGTTAATTAAAACAACCCAGCATGCTGGGTCAAAGATTTAACCCAACGCTGGGTTTGTCCATATTTGACCCAAATTGGGTTGTTTTTAGAGTGTATAAAGTCATATCAAAAATCTTCTGCACACACTTGCTTCTTGATAAACACGTTATTTTTTAAATGTCAGAATAAAGTAGTGCCGCATGCAACGCTGACCTACAATTAGCACCCGCTAGCTTAATACCTTTTGATTGAAAGCATAAAAATAATTAGTCAATCTGCATAATTGCTAATTAGATACTAATGCATATGTACTCGCAATTAACAACAGCTGCACGGAATAAAGGTAGAATAAATTCGCTTCTGAATGCCAAAGGAAGTATATTTGGCTTGCAAACACAACCGCTGCGGCTCTTGCATTAGCTCTCAGTCGCTTTCTTACAAGCGCTTGAAAGTTTTTTTTTTCAAACCCTCGAATTGTAGAGCTTAACAGTATCCCGTAATTATCATCTCAGAGGGTTGCTTTTGTTCGAATGTTTTTTTGTGGCGAAGGAAATCAGCTTTCTGAAGCCTACACACGCAGAGCGGGATGTCGGGATCTCCCACCGAGTCCAAATGGAGCCCACTCATATACACGTTTCCCTGTGTTCTTAAGTTGTTGCCAGGAATTGACGTTGACAGTCCTGTCAACAGCATTAAAAAAGCCAAGCTTGTGTTTTCTTTCTTTCTTTTTTTGCAAGAGGTAACAAACAACTTTAATGCCGGAGCAGGGGTAAACACCGAAGAAAGGAAATAAAAGATAAACGCTCGCGACTTCGGAGATTAATTCGATCTGCACAACAACCTGAAACCCTTGGTTCCCCTGTGGTTGGTACAGATCATCAGAAGTTGACAAATTAATCCTCACAGCCAGTTTTTACAGAAGACTGCTTCCTGAACTCGCCGAGCATGCAGGCATAGAGAGATTTGTACGAGGCACACAATGGCTTCACGTACTAGAAACCAGCGTTGCGTGGCATCTGAGCGCAGGCGACCCACAGAGGCGTCTGTTTTCACTGCTTTTGTTAATCGCGATTCAGAAAGAGCATTGTGTGGTGTTCTGGATTCAGGTACATGCAAAACACAAGCTTTCGCATAATCTGTGACCTTGAATATGGCCTTGTTTATTATTACAGGAATACTTGTTTCATCGCAGCATCCCATGGTCAAATATTTTTCTATAATGACTCTAAACTGTATCTGACCTTCTGATTTCTAACATGCACTACCATTCAAAATTTGTGGTCAAGAAGATTTGTTTATGTTTATGACAGAATTCTCAAGGCTGCATTTACTTGTGCAAAATTACAGTCAATAACGTTGTGAAATTTTTTTACAATTGTAAATAACTCTTTTCTCTGAAAGCCCGTTTCTGCCACTGTCTAAAAAAAAAATTGTAAGTTGCAAGTTATCTTACAATTCTGACTTTTTTTTTCTCAGAACTGTGAAACATAAACTTGCAAAGCAGACTTTTTTTTCTCTGAATAGTGAGATATAAACTTGTTATTGCAAGAAATAAATTTAGATTCACACGATAAAAACATGCAATTCTAACCTTTTCTCTGAACAGTGGGATATAAACTCGAATTGCGAGAAAAAAAATCAGAATTGTGAGAATTAAATTTACAGCTGTGAGTTATAAAGTCAGAATAGACAGATATTAACTCAAAATTCTGATAAATAATTTCAGAATTGCAAGATAAAAACTCGCAATTTCAACTTTTTCTCTGAATAGTGGGATATATAAACTCACAAGTTATATGATATAAAGATATAAGATATAAACTTTCAGAATTGCATGATATAAAGTCACAATTCCCACAGTCAGAATAGTGGGATATAAACTCACAATTGTGAGAAATAAATATAGAATTGTAAGTTAAAACTTACAATTGTGGCTTTTTTCTCACAAATGTTGGTTTATATCTTGCAATTATGACTTTTGTCATAGTATTGCATAATACAAACTACAAACTTCAGAAATTCAGAAAAAAAGTCAAAAAGTCAGAATTGCAAAATAAAAAACTCACAACTGTCTTTTTTTTTCCTCACAAATGCTAGTTTATATCTTGCAATTATGGCTTTTTTTCTCAGAATTGCATAATACAAACATAACTCTGTCCTTTTTACCTCAAAATTGTGTGATATAAACTCACAATTGCAAGTTATAAAGTCAGAATTGCAAGATAAAAACTCAAATGCGAGTCATTCTGACTTTTTTCATTGCTAGTAATAAAGTCAGAATAGATGGACAAAAACTTGCAATTCTAACTTTTTTTTTCTCACAAATGGGAGTTTATCATGCAGTACTGATTTTATAACTCACAAATACGAGTTTATATCACAGTTCTGAAAAAAAGTCAAAACTGCAAGTTTATATCTGACAATTCTGAGAAGAAAGGTCAGAGCTTGCGAGAATTGTGAAAATAAAAGTCAGAATTGCGAGATAAAAAGTTGCAATCACTTTTTTTTTTTAATTCAGTGGTGGTTTTATGTTCCAATATAATTAAAAAAAATTAATTTATTCCTGTGATGCAAAGCTGAATTTTCAGAAGGCAGAAATCAGAAATCATTCTAATATGCTGATTTGATACCTACTATAGAATGATTTTCTAATATCCTCAGTATTGAAAACAAGTGTGCTTCTTAATATATTTGTAGAAACTGTTATTCATTCAGACTAATTACAATAGATCAATTTGGTGTTTGCAAACAGTTACGACAGTTTTTGTGGGCAGAGTCAAACTGGTGGCAGAAAATGCCAGTTTTCATATAATATGTTCCCTATAAACTGCGTAAGTAGATATTACATAGGTCTATTGTTTAAATCAAATTTATGCTTCAAAAGTAGAGTAATCATAGCAGGTTTCATCCATTAGTCTGTCTGTTTAAACATGTGCATTGTGCTTCAAATGGCGTTTCTGACGACAGTATTATATAAAAATTTGTATTCCGATTCTGACAACCAAAGGCACAACAGTACATTGTAACGCTTATTCCGTGGATTTTTCACATTTCACTCCATTTGTTACCAGTATTTTTCTGCTACCACAATGCACGTCTACTCCAAATTGGTCTACACTGTAAAAAACAATTTGTTGAGTCAACTTAAAATAATTTGTTACCTGGCTGCCTTAAAATTTTAAGTTCAGTCAACTTAAAAAAAGTTTAGTCAACTTGAAATGTTAAGTTGTACTAAGTGACAACTTAGATATTTGAGTTGATTCAACTTAAAAATTTAAGGCAGCTGGGTAACAAGCCCAGCTTTTCAATTTAATAAACCCAATTTACTTAGTACAACTTAACATTTCAAGTTGACTGAACTTAAAATTTTAAGGCAGCAGTGTAACAAATTATTTTAAGTTGACTCAACAAATTGTGCTTTTTTGTTTTTTACAGTGTATTTACCAAAGTTTTAACTTTCACTTTGATGAATTTAATGCATCCTTTCTTAATAAAAGTATTGTTTTTCTTTAAGAAACATTTTCTTTTTTAAATCTAACCCCAAACTTTTGCACGGTAGTGCATAAGCACTTAACTTTATATTTACACATTGTGTGCATATGCTTGCGCAATACACACACAAGCAAACACAGACTTCAAAGAGTGTTCAGTTCATAAGTTGAGTGAAATTAACTTTTCTGCTGCACTGCAGTACTTTCCCAGTCTGTGCAGCAAGAGTTTAGATGAACCTTTTGATATGCTTAATTAATGAAACCGTTGTGTGTATGAACATCTCCTTAGACTTTATCAATGCACACCAATCCATACTGAAGCCGACGGACCAGGCTTGAGATTACAGTCCGATACAAGTAGGGTTCATCCGTGATCCAGAAACCAGCAATTAGTTATCCATCTTTCAGTCCGTTTCTTTGAAATCACTAATCGTTATATTTTGGCTTTGGTAGGAACGTGTCCCAAAGGTCCACACCAAAATCCACACTTCTTTTGAAAGTTTGAGTTACAGAATGTAGAGCGTGATGCTCCCCGTGCTGCCGAAACCTCAGTGACGTAAAAGAAACTCAATTTAATTTGTTCATCTCATCTCTTACTGACCTCTAATTGATGTTGCCATCCGAGCCTGGTGATGCTCCCAATATAGCCCCTGTGTGTGGCCAATATTTGATTATGCGCCGGTCTCCATGGCACCGCGGCCATTTGTGTGCTAATTAATTACCAGGCTTAAGAGCTTGTAGATAATTGGTGTGTACACCACCATCAATTCCATTAAAAAGAGCAATTATCACCTACCTTATGCAAATGATTGTTTCTGAGCTCCCCCCTCTCTCATCAAATTAAAAGGAGACACTTGAGTCGTGCCGCTCTGCACTAGATCACACTTTCAATATCATATTAATAGCAAGAAAAGACGCCGAGTCTCACGGATACACGCGTGACGTTTCTAATGAATCTTTAGGGACCAATAAAGGGTGCGTGACAAATCTGAGAACATCCTGGTGCGGAAACTGTCCAAAAACCAGTTAAACCGCTCAAATGAATCGTAAAGGCGCAAACGCGCACACGTTAACTATCTCTGACCTTGGGCGACACAGGTGCCTGAGCAGATCTATGGCTCTCTGTGATGGGAAAAGTAGGTCATGGAGTGCTATCGCTGGAAATATAAAAACTGAACATCTTTGCCGCATGAGACCCCAACAGGGAAATCATCGCTAAATAAATCAAGTACGTGCTGAGCCCAATAGAGCTTCACTCTCGCAGCCCAGAGAGACGTGACTGACCATTAGCGTATAAATACACATACTTCCATCACTGCTCTTTTCATACAAGAAGTGACCTCAAAAGCCTTCGGTGACACATTAAGGACAATGGCATATAAATCAAATGTCTTCTTCTGACCGACCTTTCCTAATTTTACTCAAGGTGAGAATGGAGGTTCTGCTGGTTCATAATGCTTAGATGAGCAACACGACAAAGATCATTTTCCCTTTAATTCAACAATTTTTTTCCACACATGCACATACTACTGTTTTTATTTCTCTTCTTTTTTTCTGTAAGTGTCTTTTGATTTTTATCAAGTTGAATTAAACATTTTTTGGCCATGTGGCTAAATATTACAAATCCGGTCAATGACCGATCCAGGCCATATTTTACCTCCAAATCAAAGGAAATAAACAAGAAAACACAGAATTTTTTTGAATTTATGTATTGCATTGTTATTATTTTATTAATAATAACAATACATACATAAATAATAGCAATACATATTTATTAAATATGTATTTCATTGTTATTATTTTATTATTTATCCTGTTCACCACAATTTAAAAAAAAAACAAAAAACTATAATCTCATAAGTAAAAAAAGCATATTTCATTTGTACAGTATTTTCTTAGCATTTCTTGTACTTTGTTGTTTTTTATTTATATTTTATTTTATTTATTGTTTATTTATTAAAAAAAAAATACAATTTATATTGATTTTAAAGTGTTTTATTTTTACAAAGTTAAAATGGTCCTAAAAATAAGCTTCATTATCTTTCTGCAAAAAATTTAGCATATTTTCCTTTTGATTTTGGGGTAAAAATATAATCTGGGCATGTGAGATTCATCCATTTATACACCATTTCAAAAAGTATAATTAAAAAAAAAAAAAATAATAAAAAAAATAAAACTTTTTAAGTTAGAAATACAAAAATGTATTTGTAAATGTGTGGGGTTTTTTGTTAGTTAAATTACTAGCAAAAAAAGTTTTGTTTTGTTTTTTTGTTTGTTCGTTTTCCCATTTCGTTGGTTGTATTTTTAATTTATTTTTAATTTTATTTATTGTTTATTTATAAAAAAAATACAATTTATATTTATTTTAAAGTTTTTAATTGAGCATTCAATCGTTATTTTACTGCACTAGAATGTAAGAATTCTTTCTTTATTTTTTTTTACAAAGTTCAAATGGTCCTAAAATTAAGCTTCATTATCTTTACGCAAAATATTTAGCATATTTTCCTTTTGATTTGGGGTAAAAATAACATCTGGGCATGTGAGATTCATCCATTTATACACAGTTTAAAAATATATAATTAATAAAAAAAATTTAAGTTAGAAAAAAAAACTTCATTTATTATTATTAGTAGTAGTAGTATTTTAGTTTTTCTCAAAAATCATGTTTATTTTATTTATTTATTTATTTTTTACTTAGTTATTAGTTAATTACTTCGTTAAATTACTAGCAAAAAAAGTTTTGTTTTGGTTTGTTTTGTTTTTCAGCGTAAAAAGCTGTTGCTATAACTGGTAGAATCATACTAGCAAATCTCAGTCCCAACTAGACACAAGAAGTGACAAGATGTTTTGTAAGTTGCTTGCTTTCTATTCACTCCATCAACAGCGAATCCCACTGACTGACATAAATATACATTAAATGCCATTTTTATTAAGCTTAACAGGCCTTCTGTCATTACGCACAGCATCAAGAGTTCAGTGTGAACAGAAAAAAATGACTTGTTGCCGGAACATCACGCGGCGGCTGGTTAATATGAGGTGTAAAGTGATAACACAGTAAAAGAAACATTGCTGAGAGGGCTTATTTTCAACATTACACACATCATCTGAATCTCTTAATATGCATCTACTGCATTTCTGCACAAATACGCATAATTATGCAATTTTGCCTCTGCCCATCTCTTATTTATTACAACTACATTTGCTTGTGCAAACTTCATTCTGTGTATCTTGAGAGCACTGTATGTACATTGTAAAGTGTTATTGCAGAACATTAAATTGCTGTACACATCGAGTGGGAAGGCGTATAATGAAAACTTTCATCTGTGATATTCATCTTGTTCTCTGGTTCAGCTCCTCCTCCTACTCCGTTAGGTGTAGAGACAAAAAGAGAAGGAGCGTAAGTAGATTGGCCCCCGCGAACAGGAGCAGACTCACCAGAGTTGGGGTCCGAGTTGCCGTCCGCTTCGGTCCTCTTGTCCGGAGAGGCCTGCTCGTAGAAGTCGTCCTGCGCCTGCACCAGAGGGAGAGGGTGTGAGAGGAGCGGCCCACTGCCCACGGGCTCATGGTCCCCCAGCCCACTGTCACTGCAGCTTTCCTGAGACCCGTCCGGCAGGTGAAACGTGACGCGCCGCTGCGACTATAAAACCAGAGAGCAGAGAGACAGAGCCACGCATTAACGCCCGTCTCCTTGTTACCCAATCAACAAGCCACTTTCAGTCAATATTGTGGATTGAGACTAAATTACAAATTTGAGAGCTGAGGGATTTGGTGACTTTTATAGAAATGAATTTACTGAACAAATAGCATGTTTTGGATTTATTTGTTCAAAATTGTCCCTGAGCACAGCAAACACAAGTCACGTTTCACTTTACAAAGCTCTAAAGAGCATGTGATATCATGTGCACAGTAGATACTGCATTATGTGCTAATGATATGATGTGTTAATAATCGCTCAAAATGACAGTGTTATGACATGCCAGCATGCAGGGCGAGACATTGGAATGTGTGACA
The DNA here is from genome assembly GCA_012976165.1 of Labeo catla. Lineage (NCBI taxonomy): Eukaryota > Metazoa > Chordata > Actinopteri > Cypriniformes > Cyprinidae > Labeo > Labeo catla. The sequence continues at coordinate 85,452 of VONZ01000450.1, read as the reverse complement.
TATACAAGGAAAGAGAGAGAGACTGTAGATAGATAGAATTTGAATGGATATTTATTTATTGCTCAACAAGGCTGCATTAATTCGATCAACAATAAAATATAATAAAAATATTAAAACTATTAATACAGTAAAACGGCATGAAAACATACAATTTAAAATAAGTGTTTTCTATTTTAATATATTTTAAAATTTACTATTAAATATATTTTAATACTGAATATATTTTAAAATCTTTTTTTTTCCTGTGATGCAAAAGCATTTAAAAATGAGCAGCTGCTTAAAATTAAGTTAAATCAACTTAAAACTACAAGCCATTTCAACTCAGTACAATAAAGTAAACTTAAAATGACTTCTACTTTTAAGTTGATATAATTTAGAATTTTAGGGCAGCTGCTAAACTTAAGTTTTTAAGTTGAAACTGGTGAAAACTTTTTACAGTGTAATACCTGTTCTCTATTTGAATATATTTTAAAATGAAATGTATTCCTGTAATGAAATAGCATTAAAAACAGCAAGAATACAATAAAATTTACAGTCCGAAATAAATGTTTTTAATTTTAATATATTTTAAAAGTACTACTAAATTAATTAATTTATTTGTTTGTTTGTTTACTTATTTATTTATTTATTTATTTATTTATGTATTTTCTCTGATGTAAAAACATAATAAATGGCATTAACATTATAACAAAAATTTACTAATTTAAATAAGTGTTTTCTATTTGAATATATTTTAAAATGAAATTTATTCCCGTAATGAAATAGCATTAAAAACAGCAATAATACAATAAAATTTACAGTTCAAAATAAGTGTTTTCCATCTGAATATATTTTAAAATGTACTATTGAATTTATTTATTTATTTATTTGTTTGTTTATTTCCTCTGATGTAAACACATAATGAATGGCATTTAGCTAAAATTTACTAATTAAAATGTGTTTTCTATTTGAATATATTTTAAAATGAAATTTATTCCTGTAATGCAACAGCATTAAAAAAAACAGCAATAATACGATACAATTTACAATTTAAAACAACTTTTCTGTATTTGAATATATTTTAAAATGAAATGCATTCTTGTAATGCGACAGCATTAAAAAAACCCCAGCAATAATACAATAAAATTTACAATTCAAAATAAGCGTTTTCATTTGAATAGATTTTAAAATGTAATATTGAATATATTGCAATATTTAATATACTTTAGAATTATTTTTTCCCATGAAGCAAAAGCATAAAAATGGCATTAAAATTCAAAGTAAAATTTACTATTTAAAATAAGTGTTTTCTATTTAAATAATTTATTCCTGTGACGCAAAGCTGAATTTTCAGAATCATCACCCTAATCTTCAGTGTCACATGATCCTTAAGAAATCATTTCAGAAATCATTTCATTTCTTATTTTTAGCAATGAAAGTTAAAAATGTGATGAATCTACAGTTCTTTACTGTCACTTTTTGATCAAGATAATGCATCCTTGCAGATTAAAAGTATAAATTAAAATAAAAAATTGTCCTGTGCTCTCAATGACAGTGGGTCAACACAAGCTCTGCCCACAGCGCTGGTAGGCGTTGGCGGAATAGCACTGCTGGGTTGGCACGGCCCGGCCAGAGCATCCCGGTTCACATGCCATGTGCTCACACTGGGCACAGAGGCTCCAAACCATGTGAAGGTTCCGGCATCACCAGAGAAAGGTCTTGATGATGCAGCGTGCCTGTACCGTCCTGCATCTGCGAGCTTTCCATAGCTTGCACACACAATAATTTATGCATACTCCAACATGCTTGGACGCAAACAACCTCTCCAATGCAATTACAGAGAAATAATCGCACATGTAATTTTAACCAAGCACAGTTCTCGCTGCTTTTCGAGAATTGCTGATCTCTGTCACTTGCTAATTTTGAGCATACTCCAAGAAATTCATAATGACATTTCCAAAGTCCAGCACCGAGCTCTCCGCTAACCTTTCTGAGCGGGAACTTGTCTTTTTTTGCACCATCTCTGTCGACTGTCTTAGACAACTCTGCTGTAATTATTGGCAAAAGCAAAGGTCAGCCAATCTCAGCGCTATGCAAATGACCTCATTATATAATTTGGAGCATTTCAGAAAGCAAGTGACATTCAATTAGAGGTAAAAAAAAAAAAGAGGCGAACAGTAGCTGCAGCACGACAGCCCGAGCTACGGACTACTTACGCTGGACAAACCACAGCGGCTCCCTTCACAGATCTCTGGGCTCACAACAGTTCCACTGACCTTTTCACCTTTTGACCACTCGCATCACAAAATGATCATGCAAGGAAGTATGAGGATTATTTGTTTAGAATAATTAACGGGGGGAAAAGTTTGTTTCAGTCGCTATTTACTCGTGATTTAAAGTTGTTGAAGCAGTAAGATGCTGTGAACAGTAATAAAACAAGTGTAAAAGTAAGTGTGAAATAAACCTAATAGTATACACATAAATTGTGAGTTGGTGCCACAGCTTGTTTGAAGTGTTAAATTGCATTTTTATTACAAAGATGTGTTGTTTAAACTGTCTGAACTTGCACGCGCCTATGTGTGTGTATTAGCGCATTCATATGATATATCATACCAGTTGCCTCGTTTAATGTGCCATATATTTGGATTTACTATCTAGTGTCTGATTGACAACTTCTCACACTTCAGTTTAGTAATAGATATGAAGGATATTACGTGCTCGATAAACCACAAAACCTACGTAGTATTTTATTCATATGATATGCTTGGGTTTTGCCAAAAACCACATGCGGTATTAATCTCTCATATCACAATACAATATCATCACAGCAATACTGTGTGTAGATCAGCTTGCAGAGTGAAATACTACACCTCTAACCTGAGAGATGTCCCAGTGTGATACACATTGGTGTGCAAAACCACCATAAAATGAACACACAGGTCTGTGATCGCACTTCAGTTCTATTATAAACGGCCGTAAGGCAGGTGCAGGAATTAATACACACACATTATATGCAGTGATAATGAATCATGACTGCTTATGTGCTCATAATGTTTTAAAATATCTGATGATGCATGAATGCATGTGAGTGTGCATGCTGCACCTAAAATTAAATGACAAATGGCAATAAAAATCAATGGGGAAATGGAACTGAAATACTTTTTAATTGGCTGGTAAGCAGTGTTAATTTTTGTTGACAACAACTAGACGATCAGCAGATGCTAAGTTCACTTTTACATGTTGTTTGAACGTGTGTTGGCAGTGTATGTACACATCTACCCTATAATGATAAATATCCATGCAGTGGTTTTTAATTAATCTGTAAAAATAATATCCCCTTTTCCAAACTGAGCCGTTCTCAGATGCCTGTCGTTATGCCGTCACACCGACAGAAGCCGCTCCCACGATAGTTGATTGACATGAGCGTTTTACCTCAGATCAGCTGTAACAGTCCACCCTCTTTGTTTCAATGCCGGAGCAGGGATGTAAGTTAGACAAGAATATCTCTGATGAGCGTTTGAGGTTTTGTGTTGCTGGATGTAATAGTGAACGTAGTGGTCGTCATTTACTCCCGACATCTGAGCTGCTGAAGATGTAATGGATTACGTTTGTTTGTGAAGGGAATGCGCCTCCTGATCTACATATATCCGTCTATGTTCACGCAAATCATTCGTGATCCAGCTTCACTTACAGCAGAAGTGAGTATAAGGGTATTTTTTATGAATCTTTGCGATTGCCTTTCCTAATAATGTGCTAGTTAGCAAATTTAATGGCTAAACGCGGCTAAGTGCGGCTAAAGTAAACAGGCTCGTCTCTCCACAGAGAGAAGAGAGGGGCGGGGCGAGCAGAGCTCATCTGCATTTAAAGCAGCCTCAACCAGAATGAGATGATTTTTGCAGAGCTCATTTTGGCAAGGTAAAAAGGGTGTTGTTTTACACTACCATTGAGAATTTTTAACCGAAGTATATTATAGACTTTTCATTAAGAAAAAAATATGATGCAAATCTATTGACATTTTCGTCAATGAATAAAAATGAGACGAGAATGTTAAGGAGGGACGATTTAGGAAGAGATGTGTTGCCGATTTAGCAATTTTGTTGCTAGATTTAGCAACTTTTCATACTACCTTAGCAACTTTTTCTTTAAAAAGCACCTATCAACAAATGTAGCTATTTTTAAAATTTATTTGGCAACTTTTAGCAACTGTGACTCAAATGATATAAAGGCACACATTTTCCCTCTAAATTACACAAAAAGAGGACATCAAACGTGTCTAGCAGTACACATCTCACTTGAATTAAGTTGCTAGTTGCAATTGTTCGATAATACTTGTTCATTTATGATAATAACACATTGTTATTAGTTTGTACCTGCACTTGTTGATCAGTTAAAAATATGTAGAAAAATGGAAAAAGGTACTGGTAATTTTTAAATTCAGGTAAACCTGTGAAAAAAAAAAATACAGAAAATTCCTTCAAATTAACACAGTATACCGTGCCCTATTTTACACTTTTCTAAAAGTGTAGCATACTAATTAACTTCAAATACACTGCTTAAAAATATAATTGAATGTGTAGTTTTATTAGTTAATAAGAAAAAAAAAAACATAAAATATAATTGTGTAAATATTCAATAATTCAATTCAATAATTGTATTTAACAATTAAAATATGATATTATGTATATTTTAATATTATTATATTTATTTATTTTTTAGTTTTACTAACAAATCTAAACTAACATTTCAAATCAAATTCATAATCATATTTTTTGCTGAGATTTGAGTGATCTGATTGTGCATTGTATGCAGTTTTGCGTTGTGATTATATAATGATGTCATCACAACGTCGTTTAGCAAATTTTAGCAACAAATTGTTCGACCTTTAGCAACTTTCCCTAAAAAATTAACCATTCAGATCGAATCTGCTGCGTGGTTAGGAGGTTAGATGCGTACATTTTAACTGTATCGTAGCCTATTGATCTATCCCGCGGGACTCAAGTTAGCATACATTTGCTGCACGTCTCATAAAACGTTCAAAAAGTCAATATCTGGGAGTAAGAGAAGAGCAGACATGGATAAATTTGACGACATAAAAGAGATCTCACTTCGGTCTGGTTTTCTGAGCGCCTCTCACACAGCACAGAGTACTCTTTGGCGTCTCATGAATGGAGAAATACACAAAAAATGATTTTAAATTGTCCGTTTTGATGAGCAAACACGCTCGGTGAACGTAACCAGTTGGGAGAATGTCACTATATCGGGCATGTATCAGTACATTGCATCCGTTCATTCGGTTTTTAAGGGACAGCAGCCTAATTTAGGTTGTACTGGATGTGGCATTGATGTTAATGAAGCAACAAAAGAGAGACAGAAGGTCACTCACTGCTCTTGACTGAATCACTTATCAGCCTTAATAAAGATAAATCTAAATTTATTTATATAAATTAATGTCTGCTTGAAAGAACGAAGAATGTGGCAAATAGGTTGTTATAGAATTCATAATTAGCCTTTATAACTATTTCATTGAAAAGAAGACCATGTTTTTGTTTCTTTATGAGAAGTGGTTTCATTTAAGTTTAATATAAATACATGTTGCATGTCACAACAGTTAAATCTGTGTCTATCATGATAAAACCTTAATATCTATTAAAAAACCTATATAATGAGTTTGGTAATTTTAGAGAAAAGCTTAATAAATGCATTGCACTGTAACTAAATCCATTACATTTTAGCCGACTAAATCTACTGTAGATTTAGTCAACTAAGATCTTATGAAATGTAGTCGACTAAAACTACACTAAAACCAAAAACAATTCATATGACTAAAATACAACTAAAACTAAATGGCATTTTATTCAGAAAACTATGACCAAAACTAAATCAAAATTTGCTGTCAAACTTAACACTGCTGGTAAGTTAGATTGTAAAAATTATAAATTGCAGACTATAAATTGTAAAAAAACAAATCTTGATATATTTTATCCAATAAAATCTGACAAAAAAAGCAATGCATGAATAATTAAATAAATAAATGAAACAGTGGTTTATGCAATTTCCCTAATTTCCTCTTATATAAGCTGATCTTATTTTAGAAATATTTTTTACTGCAAAAAGGGATGAAAAATAGGTTTATCTATGTATATATTCATTGTATTAAGCTACCAAATCATAAATATGAGGAATAAAAATCACATTTTGTTTTTGTGGCAATTTGACAGACTCTGGCTCATCTCGAGGGACACATTGACCTGCGCTGTTTATCGCAAATATGCAAAGAAAACGGCTAAATAATCCTATTTTCAATGGTCCCAAAATATATTTCTAATAAAAATGAGGCAAAATGCAGCTTTATGGCCAGTAAGAAATCTTTATGCTACATTTTCCCAATTCTCCAAAAGTTAATACGGGACCCCATGTGCATGCGCCTCACACCATGCGAAAGTCAATGTGGGCATGAATGTGTGTGTGTTTGTGCGTTTGCCCAGCAGTCACTCACTGCTGTATTAGCATAAGACCAGCTTAAACCTTCGCCACTGCCAATTTACACGCAATCATGGCTTATCATGCTTGTCAGCCCATATTAGTGGCGTTTTTATATTGCAACGGGCCAAACGCGCTGGCGCTAAGCAAACATAGGCGCTTTCAACTAAGATGTTTGCCCTCGTCAAGTACACAGAATCAGTGTCACAGAAGTTTTCTACTCAAAGACGCGCGACTCGATCGCGCCGCCCGATTCCCTCACTCGGGGCTCAGGGGGGAAGACAGAAGAGAAAAGAAAGTGGATGCCTCTAAAGCGCTTTTCAGAAAATGGAGACATCTTTGGCTGTGAGTAAATAGGCAATTACGGCATGCATAAACAAATCTGCGAACATGCAGATCTTTAATGAATTACATTTCCTACGTTTCAGGCTTATGTCAGTTTTTCTAAGGAGGAATTTCAGGGCTTGCTTATGAGTGCTTCACATCCAACAGAGTAGCGCTTAATGGATTTGCGTTAAGTCTGGGTTTAACCTAGCCTCCTGCTCGGCAAAAGTCATCGCCGTCGGAGGACTGTTATCACGGTTTAGCGGCAGATCAGGTCTCTGTGTAGAGATTAGCACCAGAGTTTGCTGGAACTTTCCAGCGAATGTCACAAAACCTCAGAACATCTTCCGTAATGCTCTCGGAGGCACAACAAATCTAGAGTTCATTCACTGCCGTGTATCTGTTCTTAACGCGTTGATTTTAAGTCTGCATCGAGAACATTTCACATCTAGGGTCAGCTTATGAATAAGGAGATTTTTTGCAGCCGGATGCCACACGTCTGAGAAATAATAGACTGCTGTTTCTGTCTGGATCTCATGGGACGATTCATTGGCAAGCGCACCTCTCGCTTCCTCCATCCCTCAGTGTTTCTCCCAAGGGGTGAAGGTGCTAACAACCCCCTCCATTTCCACCGTGAGCGAGCGTGCTGTCGGAAAACGGCGCTCTCTTTCGCACCTGAAACCAGCCTTGAAGCAGGTCCCAACCAGGCGCAAAATTTCCAGGGATAATTTCTCCGTCCACACTGAAAACGTGCAAACATTAAGTACGTAAGACATTAAATGTGACCCAGGACCACAAAGGGTCATTTTTTTTTTTTGAAAAATTGAGATTTACACATCTGAAAGCTGAATAAATATGCTTTCCATTGATATATGGTTTGTTAGGATAGGACAATATTTGGTTGAGATACAACTATTTGAAAATCTGGAATCTGATGATGCAAAAAAAATCTAAATATTGATAAAATTGCCTTTAAAATTGTCCAAATGAAGTTCTTAGCAATGCATATTAATAATCAAAAATAAGTTTTGATATGGTAGGAAATTTACAAAATATCTTCATGGAACATGATCTTTACTTAATATCCTAATGATTTTTGGCATAAAAGAAAAATCTATAATTTTGACTCTATATAATGTATTTTTGGTTACTGCTACAAATATAACGATGCTTAAGACTGGTTTTGTTGTCCAGAGTCACAAATATGAAATATGAAAAATTAAGGTTCTTTTCCACAGCAATGCCATAGAGGAACCATTTTGGTTTTCCAAAGAATCGTTTACTGAATAGCTCTTCAAGGAGCTATTTTTTTTTTTTTTTTATGTTATTTTTTTATTTTTTTTTTTTTTGTCTGAAAACTATTACCTAATGGAAAGGTTCCATGGATGTTAATGGTTCTTCATGGAACCATATGGCAGTAGAGAAACTTTACATTTTAAATGAAAAACTTTCTGATGATGTACTCACACCCATGTCATCCAAGATGTTCATGTCTTTCTTTCGTTTTTGAGGAAAACATTCTAGGATTTTTCTCCATACACTCTTGAAAATAAAGGTTCTTTATTGGCATCGATGGCATGAAAAGCCTTGAACATCCATTGAACCTTTCAAATGCAGAAAAGTTTCTTTATAGTGGAAAAATGTTCTTTAGATTTTTTTTTTTTTTTTAATATTCTTCAGATGGTTCTTTTTAGAACTGTTTACTGAAAGGTTCTTTGGGGAACCAAAAATGGTTCTTCTATGGCATCACTGCAAAAACACCCTTTTGGAGCCTTTATTTCTAAGATCAATCAGTCATTTTCAAAAAAAGAAAATAAAAATGTATGTACCTTTTAATCACAAATGCTCATTTTAAACTAGCTCGACCTCAGGCAATACGTAATCACATTGGAAAGATCACGTGTGACGTAGACGGAAGCACTGCCCCAGTGTTTACAAAGCAAATGTGCAAAGAAAGTCAAACAGCCTTTACAAACAAAGGTAAAATGACAATGATGGACGATTTTAAAGTTGGAGGTGAAATAAGACCTTTTTGAACTGGAGTACACAGGTGAAGAACTAACCCCGCATTAGATTCCAACGTGATTACGTAATGCATGAAGTCAAACTAGTGCAAAACAAGGATTGGTTAAAAACTATTGTTTTTTTTTAGAAAATGATTGAAAGACATGAACATCTTGGATGGCATGGGGGTGAGTAGAATCATCAGCAAATTATTATTTTAAATAAATTATTTTATTTTAAAAAGTGAACTAATTCTTTAAGAGTATATATTAATGCTTCTGATAAAAAGTATAATAAATCAATAATAAATGAGAAGCTGGATGTTGCATTAGTATGAAAAAAGAGAACGAGTCTGTGGTGTGATATCAGAGACTCAAAAATAGTGCTGGTTTCAGTTACCCGGATGAACGGACTGTTACAACATTGCCAATAACAATGAAAAATGTTAAGAAATATCTGACTGCCATGATTAAATAATAAACTTCCATTTAATTCATTTAGAAAGCACAGCTGCTTCTGAATAATAATCAGTGGATAACAAAGGTTTTTGCCCACTTAATGGTTGCAGTTACAGTATGTGACCCGACCACAAAACCAGTCATAAGGGTCCGTTTTTAGAAATTAAGATTTCTACATTATCTGAAAGCTGAATACATAACATTTCTAATGATGGACCTATGGTTTGTAGGATAGGACAATGTTTGGCCGAGATACAGCTATTTGAAAATCTGGAATCTAAGGGTGCAAACATAAATAAATAAATAAAAAAGTACTTTTAAAGTTGTCTATGAAGTTCTTAGAAATTACTAATCAAAAATGAAGTTTTGATATATTTAAGATAGGATATTTACAAAATATCTTCATGGACCATGATCTTTACGTAAAATCCCACAAATTTTTGGCATAAAAGAAAAATCAATAATTTTGACCCATACAATGTATTTTTGGCTATAGCTACAAATATACCCATGCTACTTACTTAAGACAGGTTTTGTGGTCCAGGGTCACATATATACACTACTGTTGATTTTTTCCTTTCAGAATTCATTCTAACATGCTGATTTGGTGCTTAAGAAACATTTCTTACTAAATATCCGTGTTGACAGTTGTGCAGCCTCTTATTTTTGTGGAATTTTTTATAGAATTCTTTGATAAATGGAAAGTTCAAAAGCACAGCATTTATTTGAAACATTTTTAAATGCCTTTACAGTGTCTTTTGATCAATTTAATGCACCCTTGCTGAATAAAACTATTAATTTCTTCTTACTGATTCCAAACGTTTGAATGCTAGTGTACCAACAGCAATAACCTTACTAACCTGAGTTAACCAATCAAACCATAACCCACAGGAAAAGCTTTTGTTGAGCTGAAAAAAGCCTTTATTAGACAGGAAAAGCTTTTATTGCTTGTCGCTTTTTTTTTTTGACATCAAGTATGTCACTGCTCTTTTAGCTAGATGTCATTGTTGGAAGTGTGCTTGCAACCAACACAGACTTAAAAAAGAAAAGAAAGCAGTAACAGCACAATCAGCAAATCACTCAAACAGTGATTAATATATCCGCACAATGACTCACACGTGTAGGTAGACGCACAAACGCAAAATAAAAGGGCAAGCTAGTGACAGGAAATTGAGGCTCTGGTCTCAGAGTGGATATTTCCATAGCAGCAATGGTGTGCTTTTCATTTGCAGGCGGATGCTCAGATTGCTCAAGGAAGGAGAAGGAACATCTACCACCTCACTGCTGCTTCCAAGCATGCACACTCAAGAAAATAATCCAATCCAACAACGCCTCACCACCTACTGAAACAAGCACCAAACGCGGCTCTCGTGTTGCAGCTTTTCAGAATCATCGACCTCCGCGCAACAACTAAACAACACAAGAAAACATTCATAACAGCACCATACAAGACGTTCCAAGCCTCACAACTGTGATGAGGAATCGACAACGGTTCTTACACAGAAACTGAATGACTTCAAGTCACGAATGACTTCATTATTTTGCCAATGCAACACAGAAAGGGCTAGGTTACTGACTGATGTAAAACTCAGAAAATTGGAAAGTCTGGCATTCACTGTCATTTCCATCCAGTGTTTTTGTTTATTTATTAAATATTTGTGCTAAATTTGTTTTTAGCTACAAGTAAATGTCCAGTATGAGCTCTGTTCACACACATCCTTTCCCAAAATGAATGCAGAAAATCTTGAGATTGCACACAGGAAAGATGAAACAGAGAAACTGGGCTCTGTGAAATAAAACCACAGCCAATAAAAATATAATTTATAATATAACTTTCTATGTTGTTATTTCTAAACCCATGCAATTAGCTGTTTGTTTTAAGTGGTTTTAAAATAAAATAAAACAAAATAAAATAAAATAAAATGTATTGACTGATTTATAGTTCTGGGCAACGATTAATTGTGATTAATCACGATTAATTGTATCCAAAATAAAATATTTTATTTACATAATATATGTGTGTGTACTGTGTATATTTATTATGTACATATATAAAGACACACACATACAGTATATATAGTTTAATTTATAATTTAAAATATATTTTAAATTATTTACATGTACATATTTATATTCATTTATATTAGATATAAATATATGTAATATATAAACATAACATTTTTATTAAATATGTACATGCATTTATATATAAAAAATAAATATACACAGTACACACATATATTATGTAAACAGCACTTTTATTTTGGATGTGATTAATCGCGATTAATCATTGCCCAGCACTATTTATTTATTTATTTTACAGCTGTCAAATGATTAATTGCGATTAATCGCATATAAAATAAAAGTTTGAGTTTGCTTAATACATGTGTATGTATATATAAATACAAACACATTCATGTATATATTTAAGAAATATATATTTATGTATATATATATATATATATATATATATATAAATAAAATATTTTGTACATAAATAACATTTCTCCTAAATGTATACAGTAATTTGTGTGTATTTATATATACATAATAATTACACACAGTAAACACACATATATTAGGCAAACTCAAACTTTTATTTTGTATGCAATTAATCACGATTAATCGTTTGACAGCCCTTATTTATTTATTTATTTATTTATTTATTTATTTATTCAAGATTTATTTTTTAGTACAGCGTTCAGAGCAATTACTGTGGAACTGGTCGTCGAAAGTACTAAAAGAATCATGAATCTACTCTTCACAGAATCAGAATCATTATGTTACTCACAATTCCTCTCCTTCAAACACAAACACACAGAGTTTGATCTTCTTCACAACTCTTTGCAATAAGTAAGATCTGACAAAGCCAATTGCATTACAGCAACAAGATCATGTGTTCGCTGCTGCATGTGAACTGGACAGACAGTCTCATTAAAACGCATCTGGCTGTATAGCTTACATAAACCACCAAAAGCCAAAGGAATCGTTTTTTCACAACGCCTTAGATGAGATCTGTCATTTATAGTTGTTTATGTGTTTCCACATGCTTGTTTGTGGGATTTCTGTGGAAAAACAGTCACTTAAACCTCACTGCTAGAATAACTTGGGAGAACTGCCAGGAGTGTTTGTGAAATGCTAGATATATAGATATATATACGGCACACACGCACACGCTTTTTTTTTTGAAAGCGTCGTTGCTGCTGAAGCTCTAGTACGCGAGAGATATATATCCTGCTTTATGGAGGTGTTTTTATGGAGTGAAACAGAGCACCGATACAGGAGATGTAGAGTTTGTCTGGAGTCATAATAAAAGTCTGCCCTCTGTTGGTGCGAACGCGCTACTGCAACAGACGAGGACGGGCACTGCACGCTTTCCCTTTTGTAGCCCTCTTTCTTTTCACCATCCCTTCTTTTTTATCTACTTAAATCGGCTCATTTTCCCTCCCCCCTTCTCTATTATCGTGCTCTCTGCCTCTCTCTCCACCTCATTTCCGTGGCACATCAGAGGAGAAGGTTTCCGCGCTGCGCCGAAGGCCTCGTTCGGCTCGGCTCTCTGTAGTGTGGCTCTCAGCGCATGTGTTCTCTAGTAATGATCCCCTTGCTCCTCATTACAGGCAGAACGCTGTGACCTCCCTCCCAACGTAAAGGCCCTTTCATTGGCCTCGGTGGTTCAAACGCCAGCCCGGGCCAATCTGCAGTCGTCCGCAGTCATAGAAAACATCTTTAGTATGTTCGTACACGGATGAGGGAGACCGATGCACCCCTACAGCTCGCGTAACGTCCAGAACAAGCTGGAAACCTCTTTCATCGCACAATCACACAGACTGGATGCGTATTCATGACTTGGGAGGGTTGAAATGCCTGCTTTAAAGAGGGGCTCTTCTCCCAGCATCCCAAGAACACAGCCTCCAAGCCCCGAAACTCCTCTAACATGCCAAAAAAAGTTGAATAAAACATGCGCTGCGCTTGCATTGTTTTTCCATTGTTAAATCCTGAGTGTGCTGCTCGCAGCGCCTCTGGACACTCGGACCGCTAGCGTGCATGGATGTGTAGACTCATCCTGATGGAAATAGTAGAAATCTCCTGGTGGATGTGCTTTGGTGTGTTTTGAGCTGGGGGTCAGGGGTGTGTGTGAGGGGTTTTAAGCATTTCTGAAGCATCTTAGTTGCTTAGTGCAGCACGATGTGCAGGTTTCAACGTAGACAAGTTATTTAGAGGTACTTATAAACATAATCTGAATATATGAGATCACTCAAGTGAATGATCCTTACAGAAATGACCCATGGTAGCCATAGTTTCTGCCAGAATATCACAGTTATTTAATTTTCCAGAAAGAAATAATAATAAACAAACATCAAACTAAATTACAAAGATTCTTAAATGTAACTATATTACTATCTATACCATTTTTACTACAATTTCTGTTGTTGTTGTTTTTGTTTTTAATAGCATGTTGTTTTGCGCTTGCTTATTGATCGACATCACACTCACGATTCCTTGATATTTTGGTCTCTAGATATGGAGACAAATCCTTGAATGTTCAGTACAGTTCAAAAGTATATAAAATAAAATAAAATAAAATAAAATAAAATAAAAATATAATAAAATATTATGCGGTTGCTTATTGATCAAAATCCCACTCACAATTCCTTGACATTTTGATCTAGATGATCTAGATATGGAGACCAATCCTTCAATGTTTAGTACAGTTCAAAAGTCAGTAAAAATAAAATAAAATAAAATAAAATAAAATAAAATAAAATAAAATAAAATAAAATAAAATAATTATTATTATTATTTTATTATTATGTTTTTATTATTATTATTATTATTATTATTATTATTATTATTATTATTATTTCTTCAGCATGGATGTATTAAATTGACCAAAAAGTGACAGTAAAGACACTGAAATGTTACAAAAGATTTCTGTTTCAAATAAATGCTGTTTTTTTAACATTCTACTAATCAGAAACTCCTGTAAAAAAGTATCACAGTTTCCACGAAAATAATTGGCAACACAACCTTTCATGTAACACTGAAGACTGGAGTAATGATGCTGAAAATTCAGCATTGCATCACAGGAAGAAATTACATTTTGAAATATATTCCAATAAAAAACAGGTACTTTAAACAGCAAAAATATTTCTGTTTTTATTACATTCTGACCAAAGAAATGCAGCATTGGTGAACATAAGAGACTTCTAAAACCTAAAATCGCCTAAACGCATAAAAATGACCCCAAATATCAGTAGTATACATATTTATCCATTGTATCATCAAAAAAGCACACAATTTAAGGTCTCAGTCACATAAGTAGCACAAATGGTGTAGGATGTGTTAAACACCACTAAACCCTAAGAATAGAAAGACTGAGTAACAGTAATGCTAGTAAAGCAATAGCTGTAGCAAGTGTGATATTTTAGCAGAAACTATGGCTACCATGATACACAGGGAAGTGATTAGCGTCGTTCCCTCTGGGCTAATTGTACTTTGCCACATTCTTGATCCTGAATCTCTCTACTTTCCTTCGCCAGCATGCTCTCTTTATCTTTGTTCTGGCTCTACTCTTTCTCCTCTCTGGCGGTGAGCCCAGCTGTGAGCGTCCGGCGCTGAGAGTCAGCGAGTCCTCCACACTGCAGTGTAAAGGGCTGCTCTGAAACCCTCTTCTGATCTGCCTCAAAGCATTAGCTACACGCTAACAGCTCCTCACCCAGGCAGAGAGACTGTGTGCTTCACCGACTGTGTGTGAGTGAGTGAGTGAGTGAGTGAGTGAGTGAGTGTGTGTGTGCGTGCGCTCTCAGTATGGAGTGACTGTAACAACCCGATACGTTCTCTAGCCGTGAAGCCATGAAACCCGGAGTTTGAAGCTGCTAGAGCATCATTCCAAAACCTTTTACAAAACATACTCGTGCTAAATAAAAGCTGGATGCTGATTGGTTAATATGTCGTTGCTGTTCTACTAAGACATACACCTGTTGACCTACAGGAGATGACACTGCACAAGTCATGTGAAATGGAAGTAGCAATGGATATTTTCTTTGAAAAAAGAAAAGATAATAATGTAGAGCGGGACCTTTGCTTGTTGATTGGATGGTAAATGACTGGAAAAGTCAAGTGAAATGAAAGTGTTCAAAGAGTTTAAGACGTGACAATGTCAGTGAAATTTAGAAGCATTCAGATGCATCTATTTACTGCAGACTTTAACCTTAGTTTACATATCAGGACTGGATTTTCCGAGTTGCAAGTTAATGAATTTATCTAATGAACTGTATTTCCTGAATACTATTTAATGTAGTAAGTGCTTCAATAAGGTACTTGAGGACAGGCTGTATTATCAATATACACCCAGTTAAAGACATTTCAGCCACTTCACTTACTATCAATGCCTTCAGCTCTGAATATCTTCAAAATATAGCACAGCTGCTCATACCTTATTGATTAAACGCACTTGCATACAACCCAGCTGGCATTCATATAATTTGATAAATATAAATTACTGACATTACTGACTATTCAAAAGTTTGAAAGATTTTTATTTATTTACTTCTTAAATTGCTCCTATTATGCCATTTTAAAGGTTGCTAGTATTGCTTTATTAGTCTCCTAAAACAGGTTTACATATATGCAAGGTCAAAACACATTTTAGTTTTCTTCAGAAATAGATTTAATTTTACCTAATTTCTAAATGATTCGTAATGACTCGTGCGAAGCAGTTCGAAGAGTCAGTCTAAACCCCTCCTTTCCGTGAGCCCTCACTGCTGTGATTGGTCAGACGGCGCAGTCCTTTATGATTGGTCTATCGCGTACGGTGTGTCGGAAAACGAAACGCCCATTGCCATAACTGAATGACAGCCCTGGATACTTGTCAATACATAGAAAAGATGGCATCGATTTTACCATACCGTTTCGAGCCAGAATCTGACGATTAAACAGTTAAAGTGGCTGATCGCAATTTGCTTTTTGAAGTGAATATAAAACAAATTTACTCATAGAATACAGCATTCTCTCGACATGACGTAAACCACATGGAAATTTCACAGGCAAGTTGTTTGCGACGTAGAACGTGGGCGGACATTATGCAAATGTGTTACTTTGTGACGTGTAATTTTGAGTTCTAATGTTAGAATTTGCACGATAAAAATTGCAATTCTGACTTTATAACTCGCAATTGCAAATTTTATCTCACAATTCTGAGAAAAAAGTCAGAATTGCAAAAGAATTGTGAGATAAAAAGTTGCAATAAGCTTTTTTAAATACATTTTATTCATTGGCAACAATGGCTTTCAATACTTATCTGCATCTGATCTGCACTGATCAAAATGTAAAACAGGAGTAATACTGAGAAATATTATTTTATTATTATATGAAATTAGATATTATTTTTTCAAAAAAATACACACACACACACACACACACACACACAGTACACCACTTCTAAAACTTAACAAACGCTTTACTTAGAAGACATTTTAGGGTTCTTTGGAGATATAAAATTCCAACAAGCCTGCTTGATCAATTACCAAAGAAGAATGTCAAAATTATTCAGGAAAACAAGTTTTCTTATCAAAGTGATAAACTGTTGTGTTGCAAAAATGAGTACACACAAGTTGGAGTCAGTAACTAACACAAGTTACTAAATAAAACTTAAAAAAGAAAAAAAAAAACCTTCTAATGTAGGTTTAATTGAATATATTGAATCAAAACTTTTAAAGAAAAATAATTTCCTGACAATTAAAAGTGTTATATAGCCTACTGAATCAAACTCAGACTTAATGCTGGCAACAATGGAACCACTTGGGTAAGAGTTTGCCAGGTGTGTGAAAATGTAGCAGAAGTACAGTAACACTGACAATTAAAAACAATGGACTTGTGACAAGGCTCCTGAAATAATCAAGACTTCACTTTACGTTTTCATTTAGTGATGAGTGAATTTTTGCTAGAAATAGCGCAGGAGAAATACCATGGAAGCATCTCTATGAAAAGAGTGACACTTTATCTCACAGAGTATGACGCAGCCTGCAGAAGTGATATGCATGGTTGTTGTCACCACTAGAATTACCTACTGTAGCCAAAGCACAATAAACTCATTTAACCTGTGGGGGATTCTGTAGAGACGAACTGAGCAACACTCCCCATTAAATACCAGGGCATTTAAGGAGGTCGTCCTCCAGAAGTTAAACAGGACAGATGTGACAATTTGTCATGAACTTAGACTCATGAACATACACTCAGTGCCAAGAAGGGTCAGAGCAGTATACTTAAAGTTCTGGAGGACATACTAAGTACTAGAATATTATACATCTGCTGAATTACTAATTTCTGCAATCCTTCATTTAAACAAAATTGTTTAAAATAATGTACTTATCTTAGAGAAAACACTGGCATATATAAGTATATGTGTAATACATTTTAATGTTGCCATCTTTCCATGAATTATATTAGTGATCATTAAGAAAATACATATTTTATTTTAATTCAGAAGGGGTGGACTCATCTATATATCATGAACAAAAATATAGGCACCCTTGCAATTCTGTCAGAAAATGCAACACTTCTCTCAGAAAATTGTTTCAATTGCAAATGTTTTGGTATTCACATGCTTATTGTTTTTATTTGCACTGCAACAACACAAAAAAAAAAAAAAAGTCAAACTTGATAAAATTTCACACAGAACACAAAAATGGACTGGACAAAATTATTGGCACCTTGTCAAAATTGTAAGAAATATTTGCTTTTCAAGCATGTGATGCTCCTGTAATTTGTATTTAGACACACCTGTGGGAAGTAACAGTTGTGGGCAATAGTAATCACACTTGCAACCAGGTAAAGTGGAGAAAAGTTGACTCAACCTTTGTGTTGTGTGTCACACTGAGCATAGAGAAAAGAAAGAAGTGTAAAGAGTTGTCGGTGGATTTGAGAGAAAAAAATGTTGAAAACATGGACAATCTCAATGCTGCAAGTCCATCTCCAGAGATCTTAATGTTCGTGCGTCCACTGTGTGCAATATCATCAAGAGTTTTACAGCCCATGACACTGCCTGGACATGGATGGAAAAAAACAAAATTAATGAAAAATTACAACAAAGGATTGTTTGAGTGGTGGATAAAGAACCCTGATTAACTTCTAAACAAATTCAAGCTGATCTGCAGACACAGGGTACAACAGAGTCAGCTCGCACTATCCGTTGCCATTTGAATGAAAAGGGACGCAATGGTAGGAGACCCAGGAGGACACCACTGCTGACACAAAGGCATAAAAAAGCAAGACTGGAGTTTGCCAAAACTTATGTGACAAAACCACAATCCTTCTGGGAGTGCGTACTGTGCACAGATGAGACAAAAATAGAGCTTTTTGGTAAAGGACATCATGGCACTGTTTGCAGAAAAAGAAATGAGGCCTTCAAAGAAAAGAACACAGTCCCTACAGTCAAACATGATGGAGATTCAAAGATGTTTTGGGGTTACTTTGCTAAGAAAGCTGCGTCTCCACCAGAGGTCATAGGTCTTCCAGCAAGACAATGACCCGAAACACATTTCAAAAAGCACTCAGAAATGGTTACAAACAAAGTGCTGGAGAGTTCTGAAATGGCCAGCAATGAGTCCAGATCTGAATCCCATAGAACACCTGTGGAGAGATCCAAGGCATCCTTCAAATCTGAATGACCTGGAGCAGTTTGCAAAAGAAGAGTGGTCCAAAATTCTAGTAGAGAGGTGTAACTCATTCATGGTTACAGGAAGCGACTGATTTCACTTATTTTTTCCAAATGGGCACTACCAAATATTAAGTTAAGGGTGCCAATAATTTTGTCCAGTGCATTTTTGGGGTTCTGTGTGGAATTGTATCAAATTTGACTTTTCTTCTCTGTTTTTTTGCATTGTTTCAATGCAAACAAACAAACAAAAGAAAAAAAAAAAAAATGTGAGTACTAAAACATTTGCAACTGCAACAATTTTCTGAGAGAAGGGTTGCATTTTCTGACAGAATTGCAAAGGGTGCCGATATTTTTGGCCATGGCTGTTTATATATAATAAATAAAAAAAAAAAATAAATAAATAAAAAAAAATATATATATATATATATATATATATATATATATATATATATATATATTTATTTTTTATTATTTTTTTTTTACTTTCACTTTTGATGAATTTAATATGCTCTAGCTGAATAAAAGTTAGAAATTCTTTAAAAAAAAAAAAAGGTAAAAAAAATAAATAAAATTTTGACCCCAAACTTTTGAACAGCAGTGTATATCACCTAAAAAAAAAAAAAATAAAACCATCAAAATAGACCAGTCTAACCAGGCCTAAGATGCTATTTTCAGCAGGCTATGCAGTATAGATCAATGTGAGAAGAGTCACACTTGAGCACCACATCATGTCATTTAATATTCCTCAAAAGCTTTTCACTGCAAAGCGTGCACCATGTTAACGTGAGTTCCTCGCGGCGAGTAAAGACAGCCCTCATTGATTGTGAGCACACTTCATACGGCGATAAGTCCACGCGGCGCGATTCGAGAGGTAAAACTCTAGCCCCGCTGAAATAACCTTTATTTGCTCAATGAGAACGTGTTTTAGAGATGAGATGTAAATCAATGCAGTGCCACTTGACTCATTTCTCTCAGCAAGCCGACAGGCCACACAATGGCTCGGCTCTTTTGTTCTATCTCTGCTTCTCTCTCATTCACCGCTACGGTTGCTGTAAGTGCCTCTTTACCTTAAACTATTATCGCCTGTGAATTTACTCATAATGCTTCGGCATGCACTCTGTTGAAATATATCAAGCGTACGACCGTAGCTACGCTGAAGATGGCCGCGGCGCTCCGTACTGCTGACGGACTGATTTGTTCCTCTTCCACGTCCTCTTACTTCTGCATTCCCTCCTTCTGCTTTAGCACCACCATCTGTCTTGTTTCCCTCAGAGAGAGTGAAAAGGTTTAGAGATCTGGAAGAGGAAAATCTTTCTGCACACTCCAATCTGCAACTTCGAGCCACATTAGCATAACACGGTGTCAACAGCCGTACATCACGACGCAAAAAAACACATTGTTTCCATAATAGTCAATGAAGCTGCAAGTGGACGATGTGCCACGCTGTCTGTTTTGAGTGCTACAGCAGGCACTTTTTGCATGAGTCTAAAATAAAATAATTTTATTTTTAGAAATTAAACGTTAAAGTTATTTTTTTTTATTTATTTATTATTTAATTTTATTTATTTTTTACTAAATTTAAACAAATACATCTATAGATATTATGTGCAATATTTACCGGTGAAGTGTTTTCATATATATATATATATATATATATATATATATATATATATATATATATATATATATATATATATATATTTATAATTTTCTTATAATAATACTTTCTTATTATGACTTTGGAGATTCTAGAAATTACATACTTTAGATTAAGATAATTGAACTTTTTCACCCCATGTGTCTAAAACAAATTATTTTTTTTATAAAATTGTATAGATAAATCAACAAATTTTACATTAAATACATACAGGTAAAGTATGTTTGTTTTTTTAATAATTTGCTAAACAATTTCTAATTTATAAAATATAATAAGTTTGGAAATTCTAGCGACACAGAAATTACACACTTCACATTAAAATCATTTAACTTTTTCACCTAAAATAAAATGATTTTATTTTTATGAATTCAAAATTTAAAAGTTTTTAAATTTGTTAATGATTGTTGCACAGAAATTACACACTTCAGATTAAAATAATTCAAATTTTTCACCCCACGTCTAAATTATTTTTTTTATTATTATTATTATTTTTTAATAATAAATCTACAAATTTTACATTGAATATTTACAGCCTAAAATAAAAAAATATTTTATTTTTTATACATTTAAATACATAAATATTTAATATAATAGTCATAGGTAAAGTGGGTGGGTAATTTTTTATTTGAAAATTTTGAATCAGTTTGGAAAAGTTATAAAATAAATACATACATTTAAATATACTTAAAGTAACCAGTACCTCCAACCTTTTTTTTTTTTTTTTTTTATTGGTCATAAAGGCTACATTTATTTTGAGGGGGAAAAAAAGGTAGAAAAAAATAATACTGTAAAATATTGTTTGTTAATTTTTTTTTTTAGTTTTCTATATATAATAAAATGCATTCAAAAGAAATGTATTGTTTTGTAACATTAAAATTATGTTATTCTGCCACTTTTGATCAATTTAAAGTATCCTTGCCTAAATAATAAAAAAAATAATAATAATAATAATAAAAAATAAAAAGCTGGCCTCAACATTTAAATGCCTATTTTTTGACATATAATCTGGTTCATATTTATTGAACATTGAGAAAGATATGATTTTGCTCCTTACAGTAGGAACTGGACGACTGCATGGACGAAAACAAGATCTCCGTCAAACAGCGGGATAATACCCTCACAAACAACTTTCTCCAGACTCTGACTTATTAAAGGTAAACAAACTGTGGGTGCAGGTGTGCAGAGAAATCAAACTATCATGGAAAAATAACCCCATCAAAGAACAACAACAAACATCCATCCTATTCCACGCCTCAGACATGAAAAGGCCAGAGTCTTCGAAAAAGGTCTGTGCTTCTGTCTATTTCCTCTTATTTATTTTTTTTTCTCCGAGCAGAGACCCGGGGCATGAGGCAATTTCACAACGGCCTGAAATATTGCAAAGGCCTCTTTACCGAGGTTAAACGGCGTACAATGGGCGCTCTCGTGTTACACAAATACCGCTCGACATGCCGAGGTTCCCTCTCTCGCGCTCTGAGGAGACTGAAGTGCAGTATCCGCTGCAAAAGAGATGCAGATCGGATGTGTCAGGAGTTCCTTGAATGACATGCCGTCATCTGAAAGCAACCGTGACACGGGGTGAAGCACCCCACGCTGCTTTGCTCTTAACCGTCCTACAAAGAGAGGTGGTCAGAGACCGAACGCATCCGAATGATGGAGATCCACTTTGACATGTTCTGAACTTTCACACAAGATGCCCTCAGAGTCTGAGCCAAGGGGCTTCGGGGTTCTGTCTCTGCTCCAGACGAACAAACATTCTGGATTTGCAAGGACTTTGACTATCTACACTTGTCTTGAATGCTGAGAACTTGCTAATTTGAGAGGAACAGCAGAGCTAGAGAGAACGCTTTGAGTCTGTAGAGCTCTACACAGACCTGAGATCTGGAAGTATTTCCCCATTCATTTTCTCCATTGGCACGGTTTCAATTTATCTTGACCATTTAAAAATTGCTGTAAACAAGGCTTTTGTGTAATTATTACGACTGGTAATTTGTTTATTTATTATTTCTGTCTCAAATAAATTAATTAATTAATTAACCTCAAACTACATCCCTATGGCACATAATAAAATAAAATAAAATAAAATAAAATAAAATAAAAGCTTCATTCACTCTTTATCATCCTGCTGTTTCTACGACTTGTGGGTGATTTTCCTTTTGGTATCTGAGAATGATTCATCATCATTTACCAATACATTTACAACAAATGTGCATGTGTGTGTGTGTGTGTGTGTGTGTGTGTTCATGCACTCTGATCACTTTAAAGGTTCAATCACACAAGAGAATGAAAAGGGTAAATCAAATAAATAAATAAACATACAAACACTATAACATATATTTTATTAATTGCATGCCATATTTTTTAATTTTGAGAGTTCAAACATTCAGCCAAACCAACCAGCTCCATTTGATTCAACCATCTTATTCAATGCAAAAAAATGATTAAATAAATAAATAAAAAAACTACATCCCTATGGCACAGAAAAAATTGATTTATATAATAATAATAATAATAATAATAATAATAATATGATTTTTTTAAATATCTGAGAATGATTCATCATTAAAAAAATAAATAAAAAAATGAAAAGGACAAATCACATAAATTAATGCTTTAAATATAAAAAATAGATAGATAGATAGATAGATAGATAGATAGATAAATATATAGATAAATAAATCCCTATGGCAAGGAAAAATAATAAAATAAAATAAAATAAAATAAAATAAAATAAAATAAAATAAAATAAAATAAAATAATAAATAAACACATTTTTTATAATACAGCTTTATTCACTCTTTATCAGCCTGCTATTTCTATGACTTTTGGGTGAATTTCCCTTTTTATTTTTTATTTTTTGGATCTCTGAGAATGATTCATCATTAAAAAAAAAAAAAAAAGTTAAACACACTTCACAGGTTTTGAGCAATCACACAATAGCAAGGGTAAATCAAATAAACTAATGCTTTATAAATAAATAAATAAATAAATAAATAAATAAAAGTACAAAAATATTGTATTAATTGGATGCCATAATTTTGAATGAATGAATGAATGAATTCACCCCTGTAGTATGGAAAAAAAAAATAAATAAATAAAATAAAAAATAAGTAAAATAAAGTAAAATAAAATAAAATAAAATAATTATCATTACTAAAATTATTATCATTATTGTTGTTTTTGATGTTGTTGTTGTTGCATTTGTTAAAATGCCACTTGTGTGTTTTATGTATCTTAGAACTGGAAGGTCTGTCTGAAAAAGTTGAAATATCACTGCTAAATCAATGTCAGTATTGAAAAATGTCAGTATTTATTTCCAGAAGCGAGGGTTGCGCCGTAGAGGCTGAACGGTGATGCGCCCCACATTTAGCTGTGGATCAGCCCCTCAGTTAGGCCCTTCACGAGAACATGCCCTGACCTGACCGACTCCACCCCTCCAAAACAGCAGCACCTGAAAAGGCCAGGCACATGGGTGTCTAATGGAAACGGATTGAATTTGCGAAGAGGTTGAGAGAGTGAGAGCGAGATGCACAGGAAGGAAAAGAGAGGCAACATGAGGAAAATGGATCCTGACACCGGGGACGACACTTCCACCAAATGTCACTGCACTCGCTCCGACCAGCGTCCCGGATCAGGACCGCACATCAGACCCAGACAGCCTGAGATTGCCAGAGAGAAAAAAAAGAGGAGAGAATGACAAAAACATGTGTCGTAAACAGAGCACAAGAGAAGACGAGGACAGACAGAGAGGCGCGTTTTCACGCCGAAGCGCCTGTCTCCCCTAGCGATGAGGGGATAATGTAGTGTTCAGTGAGTGTTGCCAGGTGCTAAACCTATTTGCTTACAGAAAAGCAGGATCGCGTCTCCCACCCTAATTCGCTGGCTCGCGCTCAGGGCCGGCGGCGACGCGGGGAACCCGAGCAGCCGTGGCAACCTGACGAGCCCGAGATTGAAAGAAAGCTCAATTATATTGCTATTGGCAGTCGAACATTTGCAACCCGTCACATGGAGCGTTGTATAGGATTAGCATTGACAAACTGCTGCTTTTCCTGGCCGTCTACCCAGTTTCCTCCTCGCTTCCAGCATCAGATAGAGCGGGGAGGGGGCCGTTCGGCACATCTGCCAGCCTATTAGGGAGGTAAAACGGAACGAGTCATTTGTATGGATGGATCGTGTTCGCGCAGCTCCCTGCAAATCGGCACATGCGAACACGTTAGCGTGCCCGCAGACATCTCCGCGCACGTATATAATAAGTGTAATCTGCATCCCACTATCTTTCTGTGGGCAAGCGCACCTTTCCAGAACTATAATCACAGGGATTGAACATAATCCCGTTTGGATAGACAGTCATAGCAAATGTTAGTTACTCGCTCACGTCCGCTTTTCCTACATTTATCTGGCCTCGTGGGTGGGCGGCTCGACTGAGATCTTCACTACATCATAGTCACTGCAGTGATCTTTTTATATATATTTATTAAATAGACTGGTGCTAAAGACAAAAAAAAAACAAAAAAAAAACATTTAATTACATTGGAATAATAAAAATAATAATTCTTCTTCTTATTATTGTTATTATTATAAAAACAATAATAATAATAATATCTAAAAAGTTAAAATAAATGTTTATATATATATATATATATATATATATATATATATATAGTTAGTTAGTTAAATTGGACTTTTATTTTATTATTTTTTTCTTATAAACTTAATGTATAATTTATATATGCATATATAATCACTACATATATAATTTACAATTTATAAAATATTATATATAAGCTACACTGTTAAATGTATAAATCTATATTTATTTATTTATTTATTTAATACTATATCTTTATTTACTAGTATGTATAATAATAATAATAATAATTATTATTATTATT
>VONZ01000450.1:5000-57500 GCA_012976165.1 Labeo catla | reverse complement strand
TATAAAATATAACCTTAACTATATAACACACCCCCTATGGGAATCAAACGTAAGAGCTTCTATGCATTTAATAAATTGAGTCTCACGTAACAATGAGAGGACATACAAGTTACTAGACTTTAAATAAGAAATGTCTGTGAAGATTTTGAGTAAAAGCGAATGATGAGTCAGCAGACGTCATTATTAATGCACCGCCACCGTCTCCAAGGACAACCAGCGACTGTCTTCAAGGACAAGGTAAATACCCACTCACTTTACTATTATCTCTGAAACAGCGCACGAGCCAAATGACACGCTTTGACCGGCCATCGGCTGATTACCGGGGAAGTAAGCAGACTTCCCGCGGTGACAGATTGTGTCCTCCTTGACACGAATGAGCTCCTCAACCTCCAATAAATAAGAGACAGATTACAGGTGGCAAGCGGCTCCTCACCTCCAGCGTCAGGTAATCACAAACAAACTTTAAAAAATGAATCTGTTTTGCGGCATAAGAAATACGATTGATTCCCGCCTTAATAATTAATTTTATGGTCAATGATCTTAGCAACCGTAATTTCTGTTGGACCTAATCATCTGGAAAATAAAAATTGCCCAGACCGTTTTCTCCATTTGTTTGGTTGCCAAGCAGCCAGCAAATTTCCCTCAAAGCCGCAGTGTGTGACATGATCCCACCGCCTGCGTGTTGCCATGTGTCTGTGCTGCGTGTTTCTGAGAGAGAGAGAGAGAGAGACTCGACATATTGCTCTATGCATTGCAATTATACTCATTTTCAAGCACTGGAGGGCAAGAAAACAAACAGGAAATAGCTGCTGTAGGAACAGCATCATTCTGTTGTCTCTGAACCACACAAACACTTGTTTCATATGAATTAATAGAAAACACTCAACCAGCGCTTCCTACGCAATACTTCTTTTTCCCAACGTATTATTATGTTTACTAGATTACAACACAAGCTACAGCTACACAATGTAATTAGCCTGTAATTAGACTGTTTTAAGTTTCACTAAGCATAAAAATGTGAAGGTTTTGACTCAGTTAGAATCTAACATTATAATCTGTGAATCAGTGAGTCAAATCCGAATTGATTCAGCGAGCTCACAGTGATTCAGTCCAAGATTCAGATTGATGTCTTTATGTTTAGTCCAGTTTAATTTGCTAACTAGGTTGAACGATTCAGTTAAAATGACATATTGTACGCTATTTTGATTAAAATGTACAAATTTGTACTATTGCATTGGCTATTTATGGTCGAATTTATTGAAAAATCAAAGGAATAAATTATATTTTAAAATATATTAAAATACCACAGAATATTAAAAGAAAACAAACATTAAAAAAAAGGAATTGCTACTTATCACAATGTTTACTCACAATTCTGAATTTATGTCTCACAATTAAGATGTTTTTTTCTTAGAATTCCAGGTTTATATCTTCCAATTGTAAGTTATAAACTCAGAACTCTTTATAGTTTATATCTCGCAAATATTTATTTATAAATAAATATAAATATATATAATTAATAAAACTAAATAAAAAATATATAAATATTAATGAAATTAAATGACACCTCTTTTATTCAGCTGCGATTTTATAATCTCAATCTAATTTAATTTAATTTAATATAAATTTACAGTAAAAAAAAAAAAAAAAAAAAAAAAAAAAAAACTGTGAGATTAAAACAGGGACCAAAATTGTGAGATAAATTTAGAGAAGAAAATTCAGAACTGTGAGATTTTAAAAAAAAAAAAAAAAAAAAAAAAGTCATAATCTCTTGTTCAGTGAGTCAAATCTAAATTGATTCAGTGAACTCATAATGATTCAATCCAAGATTCATACTGATATCATACTGATATTTATAACTACTGTTCACTATTTAGATTAAAATGTACAAATTTGTACTATTGCATTGGCTATAATTATTGAAAAATCACAGGAATTAATTATATTTTAAAATATATTAAAATACCACAGAATATTAAACCAAAAAATAAAAACATTACAAAAAAGCAATTGTGACTTATCACAATTTTTACTCACAATTCAGAATTTATGTCTCACAATTAAGACTTTTTTTTTTTTCTTATAAGTCCAGTTGTGACTCAATTCGAGTCTAACATCATAATCTCTGGTTTAGTGAGTCAAATCTGAATTGATTCAGTGAACTCATAATGATTCAATCCAAGATTCATACTGATATTTTTAGGTTCAGCTCAGTTTGATTCGCTAATTAGGTTGAATGATTCATTTAAAATGAAGTATTGCATACTACTTAGATTAAAATGTACAATACTTTGTACAATTGCAACTTAAAAAATAATTTTACTCACAATTCTGAATTTATATCTTAAAATTAACATTTCTCTCTCTCTCTCTAAGAATTGCAAGTTTATATCTTCCAGTTGTAAGCTATAAACTCGGACTTCTTTATAGTTTATATCTCGCAAATATTTGTTGCCACCTAAAATAAAGAAAATAATAATAAATAAAAATGAACAAATGAAAAGGCCATTTGCTTTTTATTTCACATTTTTTCATACAATTACAATTTTAGAATCTTAAAAAAAAAAAAAAACAGTTGTGACTCAACTCGACTCTAACATCATAATCTCTGGTTCAGTGAATCAGAATTGATTCAGTAAACTCATAAATGATTCAGTCGAAGATTCATACTGATATCTTTATGTTCAGCTCAGTTTGATTCGCCAATCAGGTTGAATGATTCATTTAAAATGAAGTACTGTCACTATTTAGATTAAAATGTACAATACTTTGTACTATTGCACTGGCTATTTATGGTCAAAGTATCTGAAGACTGGAGAAGAGATGCTGATGCTGAAAATTTAGTTATACTTCACATAAATAAATTATATTTTAAAATATATTCAAACAGAAACCAGTTGTATTACATTCTAATAATATTTTATTTTAATTTTGAGACTTGAACACATTTTAAAAATCTTACCTACTCTAGTTTAAGCACAGATGCATGTCCGATTTGACCTCAAAAAGTTGTGTTCATACAGTATACCGCATGTTGCTGTCAAAATGCAATAAACTGTAGGCAGAAGTGGCACGTATTACACGTGCACATGCGGCATTCACTGTACCGCTGAAACATTTGATTCCAGCATCAACACACAAATACCTCTAATGGACTTCTTCCCAAAATTAGAGGCTGTCGAGCATTTAATGGCCACCATTTTTCTTGCATCAGTGACTTTGAAAGCCAATCATGACTGTAAGAGGAAAAAAAAAAAAATAAAAATAAATAAATAAATATACCTAGAAGCAGGAATGGACATTTAAGCGCAAAAATCTCTAAATACTAATTGCAGGACCCAAACGGACTCGACTGAAGTCAGTTTCTTTCCCTGTATTTATCTGACATGTGATTAGGTATGTTTCAAAAGGTTAAAAAATGTTTCGAGGTCAGAAGACATGCTAGATTGCTATTTTTGAAATATATCTGCAATGCATATAAACCTTGTTTATTGCTTAGATTTTTGCCGTATTTTAGTTTTAGCATTAAATATTTTGAAACCAATTAGTGGCTTGGTTCAAATGATCCTCTGGGTTAAAAAAAAAGCCATCTGCCATTGCAGAGAAAATACATACAGATATAGAAGTGCATTATGCAAAATTTCTCATAAACACAGTTTATTCAGCTACAGATGCAATCTAGTCTTTCGTATACTGTAATCATTATCACCTTTGCTATTTGAGTCAGTTTAGGATTGTAGGTCTGCAGAGAGACCAAAAAAAAAAAAAACCCAAAAAACCTACAGATCATTAAAAGTTCTGAACAACTACAAACCAAAGGAGTTTTTAAAGGGGTCACATACTTTTTTATATTTCTTTTTTTGTTTTCCCTGCAGTCCACTTATAATGTTAGCAAAGTTTTGTTTGTTTGTTTTTGCGCCAAAAACCCACAATTTAGTTTTCCATGGCTGTTCCTCTCTGACCCTTTGAATCAAATGGGCTGTTTTCATGCTGTGCCTTTAAAATTCCAATGTAAATTGCCTCTTTGCAACTTTTTTTCTGAACTCTGCTGTTGGATCCAAGTTGCTGTTCCTCCATTATTCAAATAATAATGATAATAATGTGCAAAGTCTGGACAAAGTAACAGATCCACAAAGAAAAAATGCGAAAGTTTCAGGTTTCTGATCTCAGAAAACGCGATAATATACATGAGAACAAGCTGTTTCTGGCACTGACTCTTGGTCGGTTATTTGGACTACAGTAGTTTTTACAAAGATTTTATTTAGAAACATCAAAGAAAATCTGATTCCTCCTTTATCTCAGTTTGGCTTAGTACTGATTGCACTGAATGCAGTGGATCCTGCCAAAACACCACGTAACATAACAATAATGTTTCAATTCTGCCAAATCAAATCAGTTGAATATGCAATAACAAGCCATCTGAAATGTGTGCAATTAAATGCTTTTTATATAGAGACATGTTGGATTTGACATGCTCATAATAAAATATTGTATATACAATTTATAAGTTAGAATTGCACGCAGAACGCCTCTGTCCTTGATAACTGTCTCTAATTAAAACATTAAAATCAAGCTCATTATAGCTTCCAATTTTTAGAGACCTTATTAAACACTGACCGTCTCAACACATGGAACACAAACCCAAAACAATTACAACATCATGATAAGAAAGCACAGAAATGATCTGAAAATCTCACGCTATGTCATGCGGTTCATCCAGCTCCCTTTGCAAACATCTTAGCGTCTAATGCAGCGGTGTATTGGTATATAAAATTCTGCCTGAGGCCTTGCAGCCGAGCCAAAACAACTTAATGGATTAATTGGGGAACCAACAGAGTTAATTAGGCCTTGGGGGTTATGATTCCACCCTACGTCAACCCTTGCTTCAGTCTCAACAGCCCTGCTGAGCAACCGCCACAATTAGCAGAGATGTTGTGTCAGTGTCCAAGAATTAGCAGGAGGAGAAGAGATCTTGGCTGCTGAAAGATGAGGAGAAGGAAGTTGAGAGAAGAAGCAGCATGTTGGGGTTTTAAGGAGGATTGAGAGCCTTTCCAATTCAGGAAATCATTTTGAGTTTAAAACGCATTTTATATTCTGCAATTACTTGGAATTTGAAGGATCCTAAGGAAGCTTATTTACACCACAGAATAAATAATAATAATATTAATAATAAATAAAAAAGGTAATTGCAACTTTTTTTATATCTCACAATTAAGACTTTTTTTTTTTAATAAATAAATAAATAAATAAAAATACATTTAAAAAGGTAATAGCAGATTTTTTTCTTGCCAGTTTATATCTCACAAGCTGATCTCCAGTATATCTCCAGTTGAAAGTTATGAACTCATAATTCTGAGTTCAAGTCTTGCAAATATTTGTTCCCACCATGGAAATAATAATAACAACAACAACAACAATAATAACAATAATAATAATTGAATGAATTAAAATAAATAAATAAATAAAATTAAAATCTTAATTGCTTTTTATCTCACAATTCTGTGAGATTTCTTAGATCTTAATTGGGGACAATATACATTTAAATATAAAAATAAAATAAATAAAATATAGAAATATAATATAAAACATAATATAAAATAAAATACTGTGAGGTTATTTTATTTTATTTTATTTTATTTTACCCATGGCAGAAACAAGCTTCCATAGGAACCACAATTGAGATACTAATTAAAAAATTCTAAATATAAATTTAGAATTGCAAGGAAAAAAAAGTCAGAACTGTGATTTTATTTTATTTTACTTTACTTTACTTTACCATGGCAGAAACAAGCTCTCATAGAAACCAAAATTTAGATATCAAATTAAAAATTCTACATATAAATTTAGAACTGTAAAGAAAAGTAAGAAAAAGCAAAAGCATTGATATATATATATATATATATATATTATTTTTTTTTTTTACTTTTTATTTAATTTTATTTTAACCTATCCTATATCCTATTCCATGGCAGAAACAAGCTCACATATAAATAACTAAATTATCCTCTGGATTTAATTCATGTTAGTTAATACAGTTAATAGTTAATAGTACAGTAAGTGGTAGTAGTACAGTAGTGTTGTCTTTTTGTAATAACTATTAAAATGTCTGAAACAATACTTGCATTTTTAAAGTAAATTATTATTTTACGTACTATTTTTACTTGCTATAAATTGACTTACAAATTGGAAGGGAACCAGTTTTGCAATTCAGAATTTTTCTCAACTGAGAGCAGATCATTACAGGATAAGCAGGAAGGAGCGCTCGGAGAACACCTCTTTCCACGCAGAAGAAAAAAAGGGAAAGCTTTGATCTTAGCAGATGTTTGCATCCCGCTCAAACGATGACTTAGCACTTTCCGCGAATCTTTTTGGAGGAAGCGCTCGTGTTTCTAACCACCTACGCAGACACGGCGTTGAATTCCAATGCTGGAAATGCTAGCGGAGTCTTTTTCTGGCTGTGCTTATATGTACGTGCTTGTTTTGTGAAGATTGCTAGCGTCTCCTCCGCCTGGCATACGATGTTTACCGTCCCCAGATCCCCCCCGCACACCCCCAGTTAACGGATGCTCCCACACCCCCTCCTCCCGCCGCGACCGTCTACACGCGCCTGGCAGGGGCCAAATTGATTGGTGTGCTCTCTCCCTTCAAAAGGACCTGAACTCAATTTGCTTGCAATGGCTTCAATTTCCTGGCCAGCCCAAATCTGCCCTCTTTTTTCTGAGGCTTTTTTTGCCTACTCTTCCTGGAGGACCGTCATTTCATTTCATTACTTTGTGCGAATCCACCTGGCTTCTCCGCCTACTATTCATCCTGCGACAGAGATCAGCGTGTGTGTCTTTGTGAGTACATGTGTGTATGTGTGCATACTGTATGTGTGTGTCCTGAGAGCACGGGAATCAGTTTGCCTTCAAGCCCAGATGTCACCTGGTCCTTCTACTGAACCTCTGCAAGGAAAAATGCATGCATGTTTATGCAAAGACCTGCCATCATCGATTCCTGGTATGTGCATTACAGTAGGTTCCAAAAGTATCCGTCAATACTAAGGGATTATTTGCATTCAAACCTGGAAATACATTTGAAATGTTGAAGTGACTGACTTCAAGTGACTGAAGTGATTCTTGTACATTACTGAAAATCAGTGGAAATGTGTAAAAATCAAGAGATGCCACACTACAGATGATACCCCGATCCAATGTGTTAATTGTATACTATTAAGTTTCAAATTATTGTTTTTTAGTACCGCACAGATGATTAATGTTTTAGCAGACAAAAGAGGCTCTATGCATTAAACCAAAACCACCTCAAATAAGAAATCTGAATGCGGGAACTAAAGGATACGACTGAGAACTTGTAATTGGCAAATGAGCAAAAGTGATAGAAATGCTACATTGCTGTGGGTCTGGTCAACTTAGATCGCTGAATCACCTTTTGTTATATAATAGCATCAGCTCTAAATGATCCACACTTCCTACTAAGTCAATATAAGACAATCAAGTATATAAGACTGATAATACCTAATAATAATACACGATTAATCTATTATGTTCATTAGATGGACTAATTACAATTTATACAACTCATACACTACAACTTTTGCATTCAATCAATCAATCAATAAATCAATCAGTAAACAAACTTTACTTTTTTTTGTGAAATATGAAAACACATACATGTTATTCTACTTTTTGAAATTATTCAATAAATAAATGAAAATTATTACTTTGATTGGCTAAATAAACATAAAATAGCCATACAATAAACTCATAAATAAATAAATAAACAAATATATACATTTCATTGCATTATTTAAAATAAAATGTATCACATTATTAAAAAAAAAAAAAGTAACCACAAGTGACATGTATTTACATAGTTTGGTATGTATTTATTTCCTTCTTTCTTTCTTTCTTTCTTTATTTAAATAAATAAAGAAGGAAACAAATAACTACTTATTTATTTATTTATTTATTTATTACAGTATTTAAAATAAAATGAATTGCATTACTTCAAAAATTGTAACTGCAATAACAGAGTAACGTGTGTTTACAGTTTATTATTTATTTATTTAGACTAGCTAAATAAGCATAAATAAACATAAATGCCAAAAATAATTGCATAAATAAATGCATAAATAAATAAATAGAAATTTGATACATTATTTAAAATAAAATTAATTGCATTATTTCAAAAATAGTAACTGCAATAAAAGAGTAACATGTATGCGTTTACATAGTTCACAAGTTCATTCATTCATTCTCTCATTTATTTATTTATTGGTTGGTTGGTTGGTTTTGGTTTTAATTTTATTTTGATTGGTTGAATAAGTATAAATAAATAGTCACTAATAAATAATACAAACAAACAAGTGAATAATATAAGTATTAAATAATATAAGTAATATAAGGCCAGTATTTCTAATAGTTCCAGTTGCTTGTTGGTTTTCCATACCATGTCTTAAACCTACTTATTACTATATACATACAGCAGTAATATGGTTTATTAATACCAAACTCAAAGAACACACTCACATACACACACTGAGTTTTTACCAGCCCTTCTGTTGTTTAAGAATTCTCAGAGCTCCTAAAAAGAACGTGAAAACACATCATA
Organism: Labeo catla; assembly: GCA_012976165.1. Lineage (NCBI taxonomy): Eukaryota > Metazoa > Chordata > Actinopteri > Cypriniformes > Cyprinidae > Labeo > Labeo catla. The sequence goes on along the minus strand of VONZ01000450.1, from coordinate 48,890 downwards.
AAAGGAACATTTTGACATTTTTTCCATCTCATTTTTATCCCTGTCAGAAAGTGTGTGATTTGCAGGGTGCAGTGGCTTATCGTGTTAAAAAGTCTAGACTGTACATTTTCAGATTTTTGTTTTCTTCTAGCGCTGCTGTAAATAGCCCGGCATTAATGAAACGGCCGGACTCTGAGCGCGCTGAAATTTTTCATTACATGACAGCAGCCATTTGTCATTCTGAGATTTGTAATTAATGCAGTTTATCTGCATTAACTCTTTTGATCCATCACGCTCCCGTCTGCCGTGAAGCATATTTTCAGGGCTGGATATCGCAAATAAATGGCACTGGAAAGGCATGAAAACAAACAGATGAAATGCGCGCTTCAATCAGCACGACGGTCTGGGTCACAACCTCACAAAAGAAGCCCTGACGATCAGCCAAACACGCGAACAGATTTATTTAAACGTTGACACGATGTCGAGCGGTCAGACCTTTGGGTGCGTTCTCAGCCTCGAGTCTTTCCAAGTTGTTTAAATCCACTGGTTTCGCTGTCATAGCTAAATAAAGTGCACAGAAACAAATTAAAGACGGGCAAGTTCTCGGACACCTCGGCAGAGGCGGGCCCCTCTGTCTCAGTGTCTGTGTTCGTCCGACTGTAAAGCAATTGCCCGTCCAGACCCGATGAGCGGCAGAGACGGTGTCTGCAGTGGCCCAAGGAAGTCGTCCCATGGCTGGGCATGAGATTGGAAAAGCCAGCCCCTGGTTCGCTGGAGCTCCTGGGAAATTAAGTCAGCATGTATTGAGGTATTGAAATGAAGTATTGAACATGCCTCCCCTGACTCAGTCACTGGTCCAAACAGATCGAGGTAGAGACAGCCAATTCCCTTTATGAAAGGAACAAGAATTAAGGGAGTCCCATGAGACCTCTGGGCCATCTATAATCTCACAATACCACCGTACAGTCAAGTAAGTCCTCCCTGTGAATATACCGAATTCTTCCTTTTCAGACACACCCAATTCTAGTCTACGAGCATCGAATGAGCAGAATCAGGTGTGTTTGATGAAGGAGACATTCAAAATGTGTGTCAACAAGGTAAAGCCTGACTGGCTAGCAATTAAAAAAATGGAAATAAAACCAATAAAACGTTCTCCTAAAAGCACCTAAAAGGGCTCTTGATGTAGACCTGAGCTCCTGAACCAGTTAATTGAGGACTGCAGGTGTGTTTGAAAGCTTTGGACTCCAGGAACATGACTGAACGGCCCAAATTTCCTACCACACATTAAAACAAAAACACGAGTAAACAAGTGAAGTCACTTTTAAGGCAAGTCAGTTATCATGTCAAGGCAATGTTATCATTAACAAAACCATAAAAAATGGTTTCATTAATTGAAATAAAGCTGACATAAAGCTGAAACAAATAATAAATGAAAAACAAATACATATTAGATAGAATTAAACAAATATTCATTAAACTTATTAAAATAATTAAATTTATAGCAATACTATAATACAATTAATACAATTTACAAAATCAACAAAAAAATTGACATAAATTTAGTTTATGTGAATAAATGAATAAAAAATAAAATAAAATAATCAGACACTAATGGCATCAAAAACTTTGTTTTACACCTTCAATTACCCTTAAAAAATAATAAAATAAAATAAAATAAAATAAAATAAAAAATAAATTAAAAATAGAAAGTCTGACACTAATGGTATCATAAACTTTGTGTTACACCCTTATATACCCTCAAACAAAATAATAATTAAAATAATAAAATAAAATAAAATAAAATAAAATAAAAAACTTAAAATCTGACACTAATGGTATCATAAACTTTGTTTTATACCCTCATATACCCTTAAAATAATAATAAAATAAAATAAAATAAAATAACAACAAATCTTACACTAATGTTATCATAAACTTTGTTTTATACCCTCATTTACCCTTAAAAATAATACAATAAAATAAATAAAATAAATCTTCCAGCAACACTGTAAACTGAACCTAGAAGCAAAATATGTAAATAATCAGCGTAGGCATCAGGAGGGGGAGGATTCGATTTCAGGTTCAAAGCAAGTGTGAAAACAGCTGCAAAAGTCTTTTTTTGTTTTGTCTTGTTTTTTTTTGTTTGTTTGTTTGTTTTTTTCCCTGGACTCTACTGATGCTGTGGTGGATAAATACTGTATTCCCACACATCGGTTGAGAGCAGAGGTTTTCTACAGTGCTTTTGTAGTACTCAATCCACACATAAAGGAAGTATTTGATATAATTTTGCTGGTTTTCCATTGCTGAACCCACACAGCCATTGGGTTTACCCAGCAGTTAAAAACATGATACATGAAGTGCTGTCTACTCTAGTTCTACTCATGGCAGAGGAATGTCGGGTTGCTTTCATGCTTTATCCAATTCTAAAACATGATTGTTTCCAGCCCACATCTGCAGTTCAGCCAGAGTGTGTTTGATTGACAGTTTTAGGGATGTGGTTGAGTGACAAACAGTGGATGTATTAACCCAAAAGTGACCCCAAAGCCTCCAGGGAAGGTTTGCAAAGAACATAGTATTCGGAGGATAAAAGACGAGGTGAAAGAAAGAAAGAAAGAGACTCAAGCCAACACTCCTTTCAAATGAATTCCAAAAGTGAATTTGCCATAAAGGACTCTATTGTTGCATCTTTCCTGAGCATTCAAAAGGCCGTTCGGCAGTTTCCAGCTCACCTCCGTGCACAAAGTGTCCATTCTGCACCTGACATCCAGCCATAAGAGAGGTAATAGGCATCTGTGCTCACAGCAGGACAGCAGGGGACTTCCTCTCTGACAGGAAGCTGATGATATACCTGTCCTGCTGAAAAGTCATCTTCCTTCTCCTGCCAATCACCACGTTACATTTAGCATTTGACTGAGAAAAAATGTCTTGCTTCCCCCATCAGGGACAATTCTCTATTTACAGTATATTATTATTATTATTATTATGCCATATTTTAATGTTATATTAATAATACCAACAATACTACTACTACTACTACTACTACTACTACTACTACTACTACTAATAATAATAATAATAATAATATAACCTAAAATTATCTACTATTAGTAGTAGTAATAGTATTACTATTAGTATTATAAAATATTATTATAAAAATATTAACTATTTATATACTAAAAGTACTGAAAGTATTCTACTAATAATAAAATATTTAATAATATATAAAATATAAAGTATTTATTAAATTTATTAATCAATTAAAATACCTCACAATGCTAGTAGTACTACTTTTACTACTAATAATTTTATATTATTATTATTAAATAGTAGTACTATTAGCATAATAATATTATTTCATATTTTAATATCATATTAATAAAACTAAAACTACTACTACTACTACTACTACAACTAATAATATTAATACTAAAATTATATTCTATTATTAGTAGTAATAGTATTGCTCATAGTATTATAAAATATGATTATAAAAATATGAACTATTTATATACTAAAAGTACATACAAATATACTTTTATACACAGTATATTTTATGATAAATATATAAAATATAAAATGTTATAATAAAACATTATTTCATAATGCTATTACCACTACTATTACTACAAATAATTTTGTATTATTATTATTATTATTATTATTATATTATTATTATTATTAAATTCCATTATTAGTAGTACTATTACTATAATAAAATTATGTCATATTTAACGAACTATATTGTACTACTTTTAATTCTATTCTTACTACTACTACTACTAACATATTTTAATAATACTCTATTATATTATATTATATTATTATATTTTAAGATTTTGTTTATACTACCATCAATGCTACAATGACTACTACTACTATTATAATAGGTCATTCTTATTTCTGTAACATAATACTTCATTTTTAATTTTCAGTGGTGTGAAAAAAAAATATTTAAATTATGCTAGTGTAACAAGACAATTAGATAATATAATATAATATATACAACATCAAATTCTATTATAATATTAGTAGTAGTAGTAGTAGTATAAAATGTGAGTGGCATTTCTCACTATGATGCTGAGGTGTTGTGGGTGGTTTCTTATAGGCTCAAGTCCAAAGCGCCCACCACCATGTCTTCTGCTCTCTAGATATGGCTTTAATGTAAGTCAAGGGATTTTTTCTCCCATTTTATTGCTCGCCAAGTGAAAATCATAGGTAAGCACACCTTTCCCCCAAAAAGCCTTAAAATTCAAGGTATTATCCACGTCCACAATACAAACAACACAGCTCACACACTAAATCTCTAAAACACCTACAAGCAATACTAACAGTCCCGACTGCCTTTGTAAGCACCGCTAATAAACAGAAAAACAATGGCACATAATGCACGCATGTTTTGATCCAAACTGACTCATTGTGGAGGAGTGAGTGTTTGAACGTGGCCCCGGCGCTGTAATTCTGTCCGGCTCTGATACTAAATCTCTTATCTGATATCTCTTTCACTCAGTTTCTCTTTCTCAGCTTTCTCTGGCTCTGTAATTCCTCTGGGCTTAAATAAAGAGATAAGGCATCCAGTGTAAGTAATGGTGTGCACCCACGCAATCCTAACTAACTGCGCTTCAGTCCACACGGACCACTGCCAGTCCATGGGAAACCCCACTTCATAGTGTGTGTGTGTGTGTGTGTGTGTGTGTGTAAAATTCCAAAGCTCTGAGCTGTTAGTTAATGCCTTGCTTTACAGCCAGTATGATATATACATTCTGAAGAATACTGAGAAGTACCTCCAATCATTCAGCTTGTAGAAATAATAGTCCTTCATACTCAAAATCAAAGTCAAATGTATATTATTATCATGGCTGCACAGATCTATATATCTATATCTATATCTATATCTATATCTATCTATCTATCTATCTATGTATATATATATATATATATATATATATATATATACACAGACACACACACACACAAATTGATTTTCTTTCACAGTGTGTGGTGATGCAATGAGTAAAGTTGCAGCCCAAAGCAAGACAGATAGAGCTGGCTGTGAGTATGTGTACGCTGCAGATAAATCAATTAAAATGAGCTCGCCTGGCAAGCGTTTGTGGCGTGCAGCGCTGGCTGAGGTGAATAGCGATGGTCTCACACATTCACAGTGACACCAGAAGATCCAGCTGCTGTACCCAAAAGGGAATATTCAAACTCAACAATTCACACCTTCATATGAGCACCGGGGTTTAATCTTACACATACACAGCATCTTGAGAAAACAAGAAATAAGGTGTTTTTTAAAGGGGCCAATCACAGAAAATATTATTTTGCTTCACTTACACTATTTATGAAGGCTGACCTTGTTTGGAGGCGTTTTTACTTCAGTGTTACATGTGAAAATGTGAGCCAGTCAAGTCATTTGCATATAGAGGTCTTAAAGGTACAGTGGAAAGACAGGCTGCTTAATTCCAAGGGTCAGAAAAAAGGTGGAAAGGGTCATGAAAACTAAATTATGACTGTGAGAAACCTTGAATAGCCTTATAACTTTAGGGAAAAAATGCAAAAGTGTTAGCACTTCTTCCAGCATGTATGTATATTTTATTTAGCAACAGAAATGCATCCCCACCTTATGGAATCTGAGTAATAAACAACTCTCGCATATCTGCGCACTAGAATAATATCTCCCGCTTCATTTTGCATTCCAGAATCGAAAAGCCAGGGTTCTCATACATCAAAATCATTCCAACAAACTTCTCCGAAATGCACGGCAGCACCAAAACACATCCGTATGCGGCGCGTGCATGAAATATTCCCTGACGCGCGTGCTGAATTGAATGTTAACGTATGAACCATACGTGCTTCAACTGAAATACGGCAGCTGTTTGCTATTCATCTACTCCTGTCCTTCTGTATTGTCTTCACTCATATCTCAATGGACTGCATCTATTGTCTCAGCGTGCATCAATGCGATGTCCTCCATTACTCGTGCGACACTGAGGTCGTCCACCCCGAACATCAAAAGAATGATAAGCAGAAGCGATTCAGAGAGATGCATGTGAAAGCTGGCCCCTCCGTCCGACGTGGCCATTTTCTGCGCATCACAATATCTCAGGGTCATTACACTGGGCAAGGATCAATACGAGAAAAATCACAAGTGATTGGGCCTGCCACTCAAGGCGAAACGCGGGCCCGATCCTCTCTCGTACCACGCGGCACACTCCAGGCCCTGAGAGCGCATTCATCAATCCTGCTTTAATGTGCTTAACCTAACGAGCGCTGTTTAGAACGAGCGGGGGAGACTGTTTTGTTGCAAACTTATTCAGGCCAACTCTTCCCTTTGTAATGGATCGGGATGACTAAGGCAGATTATGTCTGCTCCCTTTATCTTTATCTGTTCGAGAGGAGGCTGACGAGAGTGTAAGTAGAAGACAATGTAGGTGACGCTAAAATGGGCTCTGTAACAAAATCTAGTGAGGTGCGTACACATAGGCGGCTGCCAGCTGAAATGAACTTCAATTACGACTTTTTTGGAACACTCTCTATAGACAACAACTCACGTGTCACACAAATAACACTTTTAATGACTAACCACTGCTTTCACAAGAGTTTGGTGTTAACGTGCTAATGCTGCGATTCTCTAATAAGTAGAAAAATACTCCAAACACCAACACTCGATAAAATATTTTATCAATTAATAATAATAATAATAATAATAATTTATTATTTTTATTATTATATGCTATTATTATAATTATTATATTATAATTAATATAATAAAATTGTCATATTTTAATATTATATGAATAATACCAACAACACCAATGAAATATTTAAATAATAACTCCAAACTGCAATAATCAATAAAATATTTTTATCAGAATGTTTTGATATTACTGTTCAAACGTATGGGGTCAGTAATTAATATTTAGCAAGGATGCATTTAATTGATCAAAATAATAAAGATTTAAAAAATAATAATAATAACTGTTACAAAAAAAATCTATTTTAAAAAAAATGAACACTGATGTTTTGAATTTTCTATTCCTCAAAAATGTTAAGTAGCGTTTTCAACATTGATAATAATAGGAAATGTTTCTTAAGCAACAAATCAGCATATTAGCAAGATTTCTGAATGTTCATGTGACACTATGATGCTGAAAATTCAGATTTGATCACATCAGTAAATTAGATTTTTAAAGAGTTATTTTGAATTGTACTAACATTAATATTAAATATTAAATAAATATTAAATTGCAATAATATAATTGGTTATATTGTATATTGTATATTGGTGTACAATTTGATCAAGTAAATCCAGCCTTGGGGAGCATAAGTGAGTTTTTCTCTACTTTTTATATATATATATTATTTATTTGTTTTTGGATGCAGTGCATTTAACCATTGTCAAATATTGGGTACAATAACCCATATTTAATTTAATTCCATATAATAAAATATAGAACAGAATTTAAGAATTTAATTTCGTTTTATTAATTAAATGTATTTATATTTAATGAATGACTTATACTATAAATAAACATAATTTACACTATAAAGATATAATTACTTTATAAATATAACAAATTTATGCAACAGTATATTAAATCCATACACTACGCTGAATAAATAGCTTTTGTTAGGAAACAGCATATCATTTAATGAATCGACAGCCAATCTGCTAATCTTGAACTTGCTTGCCATTAAACAATAGTTCTGGATTGAACTATTTTTAGAGTTTACACCAAAAAAAAACGCTGACTTTTTGCGACAGGTAGAATTTAGTTAACAGCACTTATTTATTTCTATAGTATCCATAAGCAGCAATGGACTATCGCACAACAGTCAAAAATTGTGACGTCAGGGCTGTAATGTGATTGGTATCAAGACATGTGATCCAACACTCAAAAACAAAGGTTCTTTATTGGTGTCAGTGGTTCTACGAAGAACCTTGAACAATAATGAAACATTTCAAATGAAGAAAAGGTTCATTATAGTCGAAAAAGGTTCTTTAGATTTTTCAAATGTTCCTCAAAATGGTTCTTCTAGGAACTGTTCACTGAATAGTTGAACCAAAAATAGGTCATTCTATGACATCAGTGCAAAAACACACTTATGGAACCTTTATTTTGAAAAGTGAAGTTAACTGTTATGCTTTCTCCAAGTATTTACAGACCCTCGTTCCTCCCAATAATAAGACAATCTGTGATGGATATATGTGTTGTTTACGCTCCTTGTCATGTGGAACAGCCTTTGTGTCAGGAGTGCGGCTATGATGCCTTAAAACACCTCCTCCATAGGCAGCTCACTAGGTTTTGGACCAGAGCCATGGTCTCCCTGGAGGTCTTGTTCAGGCATTAAAAGAGACAAAAGAGGATCAAACTTTGGTGGTAAAGGTACAAATGCTCTTAAAGTCACCTCTATGTTCCTCTATAGTCTGTGTCCTCAATGCCAATCATTTATGACCTTAAAGACACGGGCACACTCTCTGTCCAAACCATAATTACTGAACAGGGACAAATTCCCCTCTGGCTAATTTTAGATTAAACACCAAATATGTCAAGTTCAAATTTGACTTGCTTAACATACTATATTCTGCAAAGTGGGAAGGGCTTATTATCTGGAAGAAGACTTAAAAACTGCTAATTTATTAGAAGAATGTAAATAAAAATGATATGCACACACATACAAACCAAACAAAGGGTTGTGTCTCGGTCATTCTCAAATAAAAGAAGGTCAAGCTGAACATATTGACTCATTCAGTTAATTCATTTATTCTTGGGTAATCAGTGGAATAACAATTTGTAGCTGACCTCATCTGCAGATACTCTTAAATGCTACTTAAAAAAATAATAAATAAATAAAAAAAATAAAAATAACTCTGGGCGCATAAACGGCAAGTCCTTTAAAGACCCACAGCAGAGACTGTATATGGCAAAGATTGTATCTTTTTCCCGATGACATGATCAGATTTAATTCTGAAAAATGCTCCAAAAACATAATAAAGTAGATTCTGGTCTTAACAGACTTTTTAGACATGACATAATCATGTATGGCTGAAATTAGCTGCCCGGGGGCCATCAAATACGGCCACTGAACAAGCCGACTTGCCTTAAATGAACTTTGTCCACAGTGAATTTATTTTTTCTTTCACAAAACTGAACCACTGAACAAAACTGACTCTCTATATCACATCAAAGTATAAGAAGTAAAGGGAAAAGGATAAATGTGCACAGCCACTGCAATAACAGAAACTATACAATAGATCTTTTGTTGCTTTGATAAGACGACACATGCACAGAATATGTACAATTCACACTGATTCGGAGCGAAACCTGAAGAGAGTATTCTCACTCAGTCTTGATAAAACATATATATGTTAAAAGTAGGGCTGTCAATCTATTAAAATTTTTTAACTAATCAATTACATGAGGTTTCAATTAATTCAATTAATATTTAAAAATAAATATGCCTGTGAAAATACCCACAAAAGATTTAAAGGACAAGTCCACTTCTAGAACAAAAAATTCACATATAATGTACTCACCCCTTGCCATCTAAAATGTTCATGTCTTTCTTTCTTCAGTCATAAAGAAATTATGTTTTTTTAGGAAAACATTACAGGAATCTTCTCCATATAGTGGACTTCTATGGTGCCCCGAGTTTGAACTTCCAAAATGTAGTTTAAATGCAGCTTTAAACGATCCCAAATGCAGTTGTAAACGATCCCAGCCGAGGAAGAAGGGTCTTAAACAATCAGTTATTTTCATAAAAATAATACAATTTATATACTTTTTAATGTCAAACGCTCATCTTGTCTTGCTCTACCTGAACTCAGCATGAACACTTGCATGTTCACTTTGCAAAGACTGGGTTGGAACTTCTGCAGCGATGTAGGATGATTTTGAAATGATTTTGAAGTTGAGTTCAGGCAGAGTAAGACAAGACGAGCATTTAAGATTGAAAAGTAATTAAATTGTTTTGTTTCATTTAAAAAAAAAAATAAATAAAAATAACCTTTTTTTATAAATAAAGAAATAACCCTTTTTACTTGGCTGCGATCGTTTTAAACTGCATTTTGGAAGTTCAAAATCAGGGCACCATATCAGTCCATTATATGGAGAAAAATCCTGAAATGTTTTCCTCAAAAAAACCCTAATTTTTTCGACCGAAGAAAGAAAGACATGAACATCTTAGATGAGAAGGGCGTGAGTACATAATCTGTAAATTTTTGTTCTGGAAGTGAACTCCTTTAAGGCTATTGTAGCTTTAGAAAGAAATATTTGATTTGATTCAACATAGAATTTATTACACATTAACATTTAGGCTCCAACGGCCTCAAGTAAACCATGGAACATAAAAGAAGATAATTTGAGAAACATCTCAGTATTTTTTGTTCATACGATGAAAGTCACTGGTAATCAAGACAGCTTTGTTACCAACAGTCTTCAAAATACCTTCTTTCATGTTCCACAAAAGAAAAGTTTGAAATGACATGAGGGTGAGTACATGATGACAGAATTTACTTTTTTTTTTTTTTTTGGTGAACTATCCTTTTAAAGTTTTTATTTGTCTTCTTCTTATTCTTCTTTTTAATGGAATTATACTTTAAATAAGAAACGAAATATGCCAGCATGTGGCAGTAAATGTCATGAGTCATTAATTCATTTGATTTGTTTAAATTGTTCATTCATTCAGGAACAAAATAAACAACTCTCTTTATGAATGGGCCTTCGAATCAGTGATTCACACGATTCGTTGAAAATGCGGATTCATTCAAAAACTAAACACTGCTGTGCTGCTTGGAGATGCGCAACAATTCTGCTATGACTTCAAAGGTAATATGTTCTCTGCAAAATTAAGCAAAATACATATGGGGCATTTTTGCACCAATATCTTGAATTTTAGGGCATAACTGCATTTGTGGAGTTGTCCTGCATCATATTTATCAACAATAAACTACATGAAATATAATATGATGTACAGGTCTGTGGGTGGGGTCAGCGTGTTAACGTGTTAAAATATTTTAATCACATTATTTTTTCATAACTAATTAATTAACGCGTTAAACTGACAGCCCTAGTTGAAAGATTAAACACAATATGTTTCTTATTTAACAGACACCACTGTTTAAATAGGAACTCTTAAGGTGCTATTTTGAAGTGAACAAATTCACATCAACCTGCTTTGGTGCGAAAGCATCTGCGTTGAAGATAAATGCATAAAAATGCAAATTTGGCATCAAGCACATAACACCAGGCAAGGTGTAGTACAGTACAGCGGGACACGTGTAAGCCGTTGTCGGAGTGTTTGAGAGAATCCTACACGATTTAGAGTTAGCTGAACTTAATGAGTGTACATTCGCGGACGACCTCTGTTAGTGCTTTCATCTTCTGCGTCTTGCCTTGACTTTCATTAAAAGTCTCGTAGTGGAGCGCAGGGAGCTGAAGGAAAGTTTGCCTTAGCGATTTCACAAAGCAAAGACGCCTAACCAGTCAGCCGAAAATATTGTACAGTCATTCACACGAAAAAACAGTGTTCTTCCGAGATCCTCCACTATTATCACAAGGAACTTGATTCACAACAATTTCAATTTGAAGGTAAATAATAAAGCAGGTGCTGCTCTGATGGAGGAGAAGGCATAAGATGTGCTGTAAAGGAGTGTGAGGAGATGGATGGGAGAGTTAGAGTCAGATGAAAGACTACTTTCAGAGACAGCTTCCTAACCCCAGACACCCAAAGTGATTTAAAACACATCTCATGGGCACAAAACTTTTGAAAACAGCATAATGTCTAGTTCACGCATGCCTTGTAATCATTGAAACGCTTTTTGAATTTCTTGACAGTTAGTAACCACTTCCAAAGACTATACAAATGCACAATGCCATAAATGGATCCTGCTTGCTGCAAAATTGACTTGACAAAAGATTTTTTGACAACTTTTTAGTTTGTGACTCAAACTACAGCTCACCTCAAAATGAATGTCACCCCAAATGTTGACTATTTATGGCAAGGAACTTGTTGTTTGAAAAGAGTTTTTTTTTTCCTCCACAAAAATTATTCTGCACACTCTGCCTACCCTAGTAAAAAAGTAACAGATTTAAAACGCATGTATTTTATACTAAATACAGTTTAACATAAATCACTTGAGACTTTACTGATATTAAAAATTGTAATTAAACTTTATTTGAAGTACTACTTGTGCACAATGCACATTTCTTAATATTAAGCCTAAAATAATGTCAATATTGATGAGGATTGTATGACCTTTGAGTAATATCAGTCTTTAAATCCAAAATATTTAGAGTGTACATTTTAGCACAATCAAAAACACTACTTCCACAATTAAAGTGCATTAAGTACAAAATTAGTTGTTCAGATTTAGCAGACATTATAGCAGTTTAGTATACTAAAAGTACTATTGCAGGGTATTTTTATTAAGTACATAATGCATAAATTTATTTGTTATATACTTAGCATGAAATAAATGTATTTTAAATATATATATTAAAAATATAAATATATATATTGAGTATATTGGACCCAAAGTTTTAGTTTGTGTGTGTGTGTGTGTATGTATATGTGTCTATATATATATATATATATATATATATTTTTTTTATTAATATTCATTTTTTATTTTAGTTTTAGTTATTTTAGTACATCAAGTTAACTAAATTAAAATCAGTGAATTTGCCTCGGCAACTAGCTGAAAATAAATAAATAAATAAATTATAAAAAATAATTTTATTTTCTTTTACTTCATATTTATTTTATTTTAAGTAAAGTTTTTATGATTTTAGTTTTAATTAACTATAATACACCTGGGACACAGTTTCAGCATCTGAATATTAAGCAAATAAATAAATAAAACCGGTAATTGTGACTATTTCTCTTGTGATTTTATTTCAAATTGCAGCTTTCTTTTTCTTTCTTCCCGCTTTTAAATTACCTTCTCTATTTTTTCACTCTTCCACATCTCCCCCATTGACTTCTATTCAAACAGAACCGCCTCTGGTCTCCTGCCGCGTTATGCATTTCTGAACAGAGTTTGAAGGTTCACCTCGGGGGTAAGTGCTCCGTTTTCACATTTGTTGCAATGAGTTATAGAATACTTGTGATGCTGTCTTAGATTGAGGCCAAAAAGCAGCATCTTATAAGGCAGCGTAACTGTTCGGAACAGCCTTTACAGAGTGCATCTTTGGTGTCTTGAAATGTCACCCATGTAGATCACTAAATTCTGAAACAGATCTATAGATCGAGAGAATGAGAAAACATTAATTCGAAGTGCACTAGACTTGGTCGTATTCGCAGTCATCCGTCTAAACTCTTCGGCACTGCTATGTGTGTCACTACGAGCACATAATCTTCTCAAAATGGGTGAGAACTTATTATCTCAAGCGTCTGACTGTGCTTTGGAAGCCCTGTGATGAAATTTGGCTTTTCAAGACTCTCAAAGAAACCCAGACGAACCCAGAGCCGGGGTCAGAGCGTGATCATCGGCTGGATTCGTGAATCAGGGAAAGGTGCTCTGTAATGAGGTGGCCGCTGCTGCAGGCACTCCCTCTCACGGCACCGCTAATGCTCTAATTGGATTATTATGGTCATAATTAAGGACGGAACACACAGCGAAGAGCCGCAGAGTCTACAGCTCATTACTGTTGTTCAAATGCAAACAAACAGACGTGGCAAACAAGATTTATAAGACACAAAGGGGACGCCTTTGCTCAAATATCAACTGCTCTGTGTGTGTTGTGACAGATGGCTGAGGGCAGACTAAGTGTTTTCATAGCAGTGTGCGTGTCTGACCCACAATATATTGCTGATCTTTAGTTTTGCTGTGCAATGATGACATACACACACGGCTCATTCATAATTTCCTTAAAAGGGAAATAAAATAAGAGACTTTAATGTACTACGAAAAATACTGGAAACAAAAACCCAACTCAGCCAAAAAAAACAACATTCTGATGAACTGCTGACATCGAAACACCAAACCGTAACACTTTGCCAGACAAACCCATCTAGGTGGTCCGCAACTCAAGAAGGGAATAAGACAGATAACATTATTAAAGGGAAGGATAAGAGTAAAATGAGCAGAGGTCTGTCCAAGTTTGTGTTGTTTCTGGCTGCGTGTAGCACCTACAGCTCTGCAGTTGCAGAATGGGACAGTGCAAACTGTATTAGACTTGACAGCAAACCCTGATGATATTTTGAAAAATGTGATTATTTGAAAAACAAAAAGTTTCAGAAAGGGAACCCTTGGTATTAAGACTTGTCTGGTAAATTATGTCTCTTACTGAAATGTGACCACAAAACCAGTCTTAAGTAGCATGTGCATATTTGTAGCAACAGCCAAAAATAGATTGTATGGGTCAAAATTATCGACTTTTCTTTTATGCCAAAAATCATTAGGACATTATGTAAAGATTATGTTCCTTTAAGATATTTTGTAAATTTCCTGCTGTAAATACATCAAAACTTTTGATTTTTTTGCACCCTCAGATTCCAGATCATCAAATAGCTGTATCTCGGCCAAATATTATCCTATCCTAACAAACCATACATCAATGGAAAGCTTAGTTATTCAGTGTTCAGATGTCGTATAGACCACAGATGTTGTGTTTCCCAACCAATGTACCACTGAAAAATATCAAAAAATTGCTATCTCTATTATATTTCATTATCATTATTTCACACCAGTGCTATTGATCATCATTATGTCTGTTTTGGGGTTTTACAAATATTTAACCAATAAAAAGCATTCAAAAGAGCTTGTGACTAAGCCTCGTAACCTCCACCCCGCTTCCATTCAGAATGCAGTGCTGCGATGCGCAGTTTGAAAACAGACATTTTCCTAACGCAAGGTAAATAAAGAACTGGTGTTTGAATAAGTACAGTGTTTTCTTTACTCAAGAAACTCTGTCTAAAGGCTAATTTTGTGTGTTTGAAGAGCAGAGTAGAGTCTTACCATTTGCCATCTAGTTATACTTTTGTAAGTTACGTTTTAAATATCCTGTGCATAGCGGTTCATCTTTTAGATCATGGGATTTTGGGAAAATGTATTAAACAACAACTGAGCGCCATATAGCTAAAATAAACGTTATAATCTTTAAATTGACAAAAACATAATGCGATTAATTCACTGCCTCACATGTGGTTCTGATGGAACAACACAGATCTTCATCATTCACTCGTCAAAAAAAGTCTGTACTCTAACGGTGCACTGTTTAATTATTGGGGGGAAAAAAAACCTTTCCCTCTTTCTATCATTTATTTATTTATTTCTATTTATTTGTTTATTTTTTGCTTGGTGGTGTGCTGTGAGATTTTTTACTTAGCAAAACTGTGCCATGGCAGAAAAAAGGTTGGGAAGCACTGGTATAGATCTCAGTTTCGAAAAACTCACACTTATGGTTTTGTGGTCCAGGGTCTCAAATATGTAGTAGAAAACCCATGAAAGACTTAAGTTATTTTAAAAAATCCACATCATTTTATACATATTTTGGATTATGTGCGCCATTATTTCAATAATGTCAGATGGCTGCACTCTGAAAATAAATTACTGATACAATGCCTCATCGTGGGGCTTTTGGTTGTAATTTTAAGTTGAAGGGCAACAAGAGAAGCGATTTAAGTCTTGACTGCTTTCTTGGCGATTAGAGGATTAGAAAAGAATGGGAAGATGCCTGTGGACAAATACAACTTCCTAAAGACTTGCGTCTTTGTTCTCTCTACTTTAGCCCTGATGCCTTTGAGGCTTTTGATAGACCACAGCTAATAAAAGAGCTTACAAATGACAGAGACAAGAAATGCTAGATGCCATCCTGGCAGGATGTAAACATTTCGTAGACACTGAAAGAGTTTCTCAGCGTGGATTTCCCTCGATATCTGGGGGTGTTTTGATTCTTTGTGGGGAAAATCGATGGTACGGCATTTGGTATAAGTCTACGTTTATATCCATCGTCACCTGTAAGCTCTTTCAGTTGCTGTGGTCATCGTATTCAGTATCTTATTTTCCGAGATGCAGTAAAAATAGCAACAGGTAGCG
Source organism: Labeo catla (assembly GCA_012976165.1). Lineage (NCBI taxonomy): Eukaryota > Metazoa > Chordata > Actinopteri > Cypriniformes > Cyprinidae > Labeo > Labeo catla. The sequence continues at coordinate 32,869 of VONZ01000450.1, read as the reverse complement.
CCAGTAACCATTTTACATTAAAATGGTGCCTCCCATAGTCCAAAATATGTATAAAACAATGTGCATTTTTTAAATAACATAAATCTCAAGACATCTCAAGACATTGTTTATGTCATATTAAGCCATACAAGTCTTAATACCCAGGGTTCCCTTTTAAACATTAAAAGTTTAGATTTTTTTTATTGATTGATTGATTAAAGGAAAAAGTCATGTAATGACATGAGGCTGTCTAAACTGCCTCATTTTTCAAGGCTGCACCCTCCGGAGGTCGCATTTGTCGGCTGCAGATGACATCGAGTCTGTCTCATTTCAGAAAAGCAACCATTACTTTCCAAAGAAAGAAAGAAATTGCAGCAATTTACATCTCACGGGGAAAAAAACAGTCAATTTTATAATGCTTTTCTGAAATGAGACAGACTTGATGATGTATGTGGTCGACAAATGCGACCCCCGGAGGGCACAGCCTTCAAAGATGGTGACAATTAAACATTTTTTGGTAAACCATTTACACTCTTAGAAAAAAAGATACAGTACTGTCACTGGGGTGGTGCCCTAAGGTACAAAAGTAAATGTGTGTACCTTATCTACCCCTAAACGATACATATTAGTACCTTAAAAGTACATTTTAGTACTTTGAAAGTACATATTGTTACCTTAAAGGCACATATTAGTCTTTTGAAAGTACATATTTTCACCTTCGGGTACCGCCCCAGCGACAGAACTGTACCGTTTTTTCGGACAGTGTATCCTTTTAAGAGCACAGAAATATAAACAACAAACTTTGATTCTGAGGATCAGAAAGAGTGGTCAGAAAAAAAAGTCTGTATTATTTCTGAGTGGAGAAAAAAATAGTGAAGGGGGCACAGGGAGGATAAATAATAAAAAAGCATTATCTGACCCTCTAAGGACATAAAACACATTAAATATCCACACCCCGAGAATATCCATACATAAGAAAGCACAGATTATTATAACCGCACATCTAAGTAAGACATCTAAGATACAGGTTTCTCTCTTATTCCCTAGCTCTCGCACAAGCTCTCATTTTCCACGAAGATCAGAGCGCTGTCAATCTCAACCTGGTCATTGCATCAGGGATGAAAGAGAAGACATGTTTCACTTGCGTCAGAACAGTCATAGAAAAAAAAGAGCCACAATCGGATGTGTTTTGCACCCGCTCTCAAAATCTCTCCCTCTCTTTCCCTGACAGCTAATTATGAAGTTTACATCTGTCTGTGCTGTGAAAGTAGCTGCTTTATAAAAGACGGAAGACTTATAGAACCCCATTACTCCAATGCTCGAAATAAATGGCGGTTCGAGTAGCAGGACTGCTCTCTTCCGAACGTGCAAATCAAACGTGGTCGTTTCATCCAACTCTCCAGAGAAGAGAGAGCTTTGAGAGACTTTGATGTAGGCCCACAGAGGATACTGCACCGACTGTCACGTCAGTTGAAAACATAGTTTTAGGCCTTTTTTATTATTATTATTTTAAGCTTTGGTTTAAAATAAAGACAGTAGACTGTTGGCTCCTTTCGTAAGTGGCCTTCTGAACTGACTATCTAGTTTGTATGTGTATGATCTTACTCGAAAAAAAATTAACAAACAAATATATTAACAACTTTTCTTGTCAGGCGATACAAAACAATTCTAGTAGTGGTAAACAGCTAACATGACTAATATAATATTCAAAATGGAGAAGAAAAAAAGAAGCTAGGAATGCATTAATATTAATAGGTTTGTTTCTCAGTTTTGAATGCCTAATACAGTTCATTGTGCATTCAGGCTACCTGTCATGAGACACCAACATAACAAGGAGGGCGATTTATCCGGCAGAACGGTGGAGTTGAGTCCCACGCAGGGCTAAGAAGATAATAAAGATTCATTTGTCATTAAAATGAAAGACTAGAGAATCTTAGCTTTCACTCTGTTCCTTATGAACCCGCTGTATATTGAGGATAATGGGCTACATATCATCTTTCTGGATCCTCAAAAGGAAGCCTGTCCTCTAATTTGGTCCTGAATTCGAAGTCTTATCTTTCAATCATCATTTACTCACCCACACGTCGCTCTAAACTTTCTTCTGTAGAACACAAAAGGTGAAGAAAATTCTGGCTGTTCTTTTCCGTGTAATGAAAGTGAAAAGGGGCAGGTGCTGTCAAGCTCTAAAAAAGCACCATAAAACCATTAAAAAAAGCAGTCAAAACAACTCATGCATTACATTATAAGTCTTCAAATCCATACAGTAGTTTTCAAATTCACATTTTAGTTTTTGTGACTAACAGACTATATTCACTGGAAATTTCAAAAAAGCAGTCAGTACAATTCATGCGCTACAAGTCTTAAAATCCATACAATAGTTTTATGTGACTAACAGATGATGTTCTCGGAAAATCTGACACATTTTCAAATCTACACAATAACGATAAGTGAAAATTTCAGTGAAAATCTTACTTTAAATCCTTACAATAGTTTTGTGTGATGAATAGACAGACATTTACTAAAAATTTTACGTTTTATTAACAAGGTTCCGGAGGAGCGCGTCAGATACCTAGCCTAATTATCACAAGGGGAGCTCACTCAAGCTAATCAACGCTACAAATTTAAATACAGCTGACTTGCCTCTATCCATTTGACGGTTTATCAGCATCCCTCCACCACCCCATCTCCTCCGAGTTCTCACTACACCTAGGGGGGTTCTCTGGGTTCGGGTCATTCCCGAGCTCTGAGCCCTTCCCCGGACAGCACGCCAAATATGCATTACTATACTCCGGCTAATTATATGTAAGCGTGAACAACAGTTTTGTGTGTGAAGAATAGACAACATTCTCTGAAAATCTTACATTTTAAGTCTTTAAATCCATACAGTAGTTTTGTGTGACAAACAGATGAAATTTACTGAAAATCAAACAATTTTTCAAATCCTTATAATAGTTGTGTGACTAACAGACGATATTCACTGAAAATAAGCAGTCAATACAACTCATGCACTACATTGTAAGTCTTCAAATCCATACAATAGTTATATGTGACTAAAAGATGTAATTCGGTGAAAATCTTACATTATCAGTCTTCACATTCACACAATAGTTTTGTGTGTGAAGAGCAGACAATATTCTTTGAAAATCTTACATTGAAAGTCTTCAAAGTCTTCAATAGTTTTGTGTCACTAACAGCCGACATTCACTGAAAATTTTACATTGTAAGCCTTTAAATCCTTACAATACTTTTGTGCAACTAACTTCTCCTACATAACATTTAAATCAAATCTTTTCAGACTTGTTCTTGATTCCATGAGCAAAAGTCATTGATGTCAAACTTAATGTTACATACTTAATCTGACAGATACTTTCATTTAGAATATAGAGCACAAGTTATATGGACCTCTCTCTTTGGCTTTCATTACATGGAAAGGAGCAGCTCGGATATTCTTTAAAAATCTCACCTTTTGGCAGGACAGTGAGTAAATGATGAGAGAACATTCATTTTAGGGCAAATTATTCCTTTAACAAGGTGAATAAAGAGAGTGAGAGCAAAGGAGAACGATGAAGTATCTTTGTCACGGTGAAGTGAGATCAGTCAGAGGTTCTATAGATCAAAGTTCTCACTGTTACCAAAGCAACGCCTGAAGCGTGACAGAGCAAGTGTGACAATCACCCTCGGCAGGGTCATGGTAACAGCAGACCTGAGCGAAGGCAAGATGGCTCCCCACTGAAAAAGACACAGATCACCCTTCTTTCCCCACTGAATGCACGACCATGTCTGTGACCTTGAGAGACAGAGCTCTCTCTGAAGAGCCATTGCATTAGTGTTAAACAGGCGAGTGCTGCTCACAATATGCAGCACCACTTTGAATCACTGAGATATTCTTTACAGATTTTCCTTTTTGCATCCGTCATTAGTCAGCGGCTAATGAGAATCATTACGTTTAAAGTCAAATAAGGCCATTCGGAATGCATTTTCGGACAAAAATGTAATAAAATATAATGTAGTATATGATATTATCCATTAGGAATTGTTTACAGTCAAGGGACTAACGACGTCAACAGAAACTATAAAATCAATTTAGAGTTTTGGATCATTGACAAAAAAAAAAAAAAGTTTATAACACAATAAGCTCTTAGAAAAGTATTCACGATGGCTTCATATCATTCTGAAGAACAAAAGTTGATTTTTAATGACCAAGAATGTGATGCAACTATCAAGAAAGTTAAGTTTAGGTATGGGATAGGATTAAAGAATATTTTCATGCACAATAAGACATATGTGCTTTATAAGTATTAATAATTAGGGATGTACCCGAATCTGTAACACTGTATTCGTAAAAGAAAATTATGTATACTACGGAAACTCTACAGGGAATAATTACAAGATGGGAGGGAAAATATATTTCATTTCTTTCTCTCACATTTATATCATTGGGTATTTATACTGTATATAAATTGTGGGCATCAGGGAGCCCACAGGGGTACTATTATGCTTTTTCACTTTTTGAATTTTAGTCAGTGTGTGGTGTGTATAAAAAAGATCTACAAAGGTACAAATCTCAAAGTCCACTCCAAAGGGAGATATTTCATTTTTAAAAAAAATCTCTTTTCAAGAACTACAACGAGCGGCTCCTTTGGACTACAGCGCTTGTTTTCCGCATGCAATGATGTCACAATGCGGCCCATTAGAATATCATTAAATTAAATCCCGCCTACGGAAATTCGAATTGTTGGGGGGTGGGTAGGGACAAGGTGGGGGATTACCCTAACTTTCACAATGCAGCACGGAGAGCCGCTTCAACGAGCCGCAGCGCGGTGGGTATAAACACAAGTGTAACCCCTCCACTTGGGTCCTACTCGCACACCGCGCCGAGCGGGTTTCGAACCCGGGTCTACAGCATGTGAGGTGGACGCACTAACAAGGAGGCTAAGGGCTGTAACCACTAGCGTCAGTCGCTAGTGCATCTCTTGAGATCAGGGGAGTGAGGTTTACCTGCGCAGCACTTACCCGCTGGCCTCCGTTACACAAGCTTTGACTAGAGTGGCCCCTTCAGGGCAGTAACGTGCCGCAGTGTGTGGTAAGAGATTTATTCATCATACAGTGTAGATAGCTTCACTTATAACGCAAGTGTTATTTTTATTTTTTTTTAATGCATAAACTTGCACTAGACTAGGCTAGGCTAATCAGTGATGATGTTCTTTGATGATGTTAATGTTATGCTTTTTTAGCCTAACCTGCTGGAGCTGGTTTCAGGCAATGAAACTAAGTATGTTAATAATTAAATAATTTAACACAATAATATCATGTATTGGCGATCTCGCAGGCTGACAATAGGATCCAACACAACTGTAGCGTATTATGTACTCACCCTCCATGCATCCTAGGTGTACATGGCTTCCTTCTTTTAGCCGAATGCAATCAGAGTTACAAAATTATCCTGGCACTCCCAAGCTTTAGAATGGCATGGATGGGTCTTTCTCTTCATCAGTCCAAAACAAGTACAATAATGTGCATCCATGCATTATAAAAAAGTGCCTCACACGGCTCTGGGGGGTCAATAAAGGCCTCCTGTAGCGAATCGATGTATTTTTGTAAGAATAATATCCATATTTAAAACGTAAGAATCACTTTAATCTAGCTTGTGCTAACACTTGTACACACAGCTTGCTTCTTTGATAAGGGGCATGGCAGTACTGAACTAAGTCTGAACTACATCTAAGCTGTTCGCCAAAACCCGCATTAAACCGTCATTAAACCTGCAACTAATCGAGCCATTTGTGCCAGGCTGGGAGAAAGTGGTGCTCAGGATTTGCAAATCATTCGTCATTGTCCTACGGGTCATCTCTCCTTACTCTGTTTATGTGGTAAGTGAAATTTTATGTACTGTAATGTATGTAACAGGCTACCGCTAGCAAGCGGCTAACCATGTTCCTTTAGTGGCTCCATAGAACACTTTCTTTTTCACAATACGGATTTACAAGTTGGCTACATCCCTACTAATAAACACAACCCAGTCTCATAAAAATACGTACCTCTTGGTACTTTTCGACAACACCATTTTTACGTACCTTACTGCACGTTTCGCGGCAGTTTCAAAGAGAAATGTCCACTGAGTGGTGCTAAAACACGTTCAATACATTTTTATTGCATTCATATAGGTACATATTGCTGTTTTTGCTACGTTGCTTCAGTTACGTATTATGGCGGTTCAGAGTTCAAATATCCGGGGACTGTCGCTAAAAGCTAATGCTCTATCGTGTTGGAAATATGCCCTACACCTACCCAACACTAAACCTACACAATAGTGTTGACAAATGCAAAACCAATATAAAAACGCATTTGTTGATGCAAGTGTGCCATGTGAATCTTCCAGATTTGAACTGTTTTGTCGAACCATATTTACACGGGATTTGTACCGGAGCTCTTCAACTCTCATATACATCTCCCTACTGTGTGAGCTACCGAACAAACCTACCGGCTATGAAAACACATAGATATGAAGCTGGATATATGATTCTAATATTTAAAAGCATTCATTTTCACATCTCCCAGCATATTAAAATTGTTTTGACGTCATAATATTCAAGTAATAGTGCAAAAATTATACTTTATTAATCGAAACTCTGTAAATCATACTTTGTGTGAAAAGGAATAAAAGGTGTCAAAGTTTCACTGCCTCTAGTGTTCATTTCTTTTGGAAACTGCAGTGATATGTACTTATTGGTACGTATTTTGCCTCTTGCGAAAAAGTGCCCCCAGGTACGTTTTTGCCATGAGACCAGCTAAAATAAACAGCCAATAATAGGCAACTAGTTAATAGTGAGAATTGGTCCCTAAACTAACGTGTTACTATATGTATTTACAAATACAATTTTCAACTGGCTGGAGCCAGTTACAGCTACAGAAAGAAATCCCGATTCCTTGAAACACATTTTCAAGTTTGCAATCTCCAAATCAGTTTTAAGACTAATCTCGCACATGAACATTCGAGCATAAAGCGAGCCAAACATGAAAGTAATCTTCAGTAGCGATTAGCCCCTTTTGAAAGAGTCGGCGGACCGTTTTGTGTCTGTCCCCTTCACAAGAAATTTCATCAGTGCATCCGTACTCTTGAGCCGCCATGAAATAACCACATTCGTCACCTTCGATTTAGCAATTAAGCCATTCACACTGCTGTGTGACACCACCCACCATGCTTGAGGAAGGCAAAAATAGCTTTGGGATCTGGTTCATCTTCTATTTCAAGTCGGCTGGTGACCTAGCATGCTACTTAAAGACTCTGCATCGGGTGACCTCCAAAGCTTCAAAACACTCCCGAGGTTTACCAGTCTATTCTTGAGCCGCAACAGGAAATGTGTGACTCTTTTCATGTTTGCTTCATTGCACCACTTTCTTGTATTTCTGCCATCTCTCTCCAGCCATTTAGCCACCTGAACTGGTGGTAAAGGTCTAGCTGAGCTCTCATCCTGATAGCGTCTATTAATTATTCTCTCAAGTGCCTGTAGATTCTTGAAGCATGTCCTCAAGGAGGTCTCCCTCCCTCAGAGCAGCTGAGCAGTGTTCTCTGAGAGGTGTCCGCAACTTCTCAAATCGCTCTGTTTTCTGCAATCCTAATGGATTGAAATCAGCAGTGAAGCAAACTTCTGAATCATTAGGATGAACTTGACTCACCAAGGTTCTATGTGAGCGTGTCAATATTTGATAGATCTCCGCAAGCATGTTGGGGGCAGAAGGCACAGATGGTCTCAAAGAAGTTAAGTTATAGAGTTGTCTCATCAATATTTTAGTAAACCAACCTCATGTTCCATTCATGAGTGCCCTTGGCCTTGTGGGCAACCCCAAGCACCTCTCTGACTCATCTTCTTTCCAAGAAAAGTAACGCCTTCTAGACTGCTAAGTGGTCAACTCTGTCCAAACCTGATGCCCTTCTCTCTGCTCTAGATGCGGGTGAAACAATCGATCCATTAGAAAAAAAAAAAAAAAACATCTTCTTAACGATGAATCAGAATGAGAGAATTTTGGGTTTCTTGTTCCATTGCTTGGTCAAGTATCAAGGCTTGCTCTGCACTCACATGCTATTAAAAAGCTGCTGACTCTGTACAAACAGCTAATATAGTTCTCACACAGACAACCACAATTATCCTCTGCATGCCTACAAAGTGCATATTTATCTTGTCAAATATATATTTGGCTTTTAGATGAAAACATCAAATGCAAATAACAAATTGCACAAAAAATATGTAACATTTTGGCACAGTTGGGTGTTCGTGCAGTCAATCAACAACACTCTTCTATTTTAGTGCCAAGAATGTATCAGTTATAGGTCAGCCCTAACGAAAGCATAATGAAACTATGGTTACACCATGAGCACAGACACAATCTGAGTGTGAACAAAGTGTGTGGTTATGAGCTTGGCTCATGAATATTAATTATGACATTCGCCCACTATTAATTTCCTAAAAGTAAGACATTAAAATAGGTGCTAACCAGAGAAAGATAGCTGTTAACCACTTGTAAAGCACAGGCCTTTAGCTCAGGTCTTATTTTTTTTTTAATAATAATAAACTGAGAACAATGCCATTTACATTTTAAATGGATGGATAAAATTTTCACTGAGGACGGCACAAGAAATATTTGTGTTGGTTAAAATATAATACTTAAATATAATGATTGTTTCCCCAAAAAGAGGTGAAGTCCTGAAGATATCTAAATGTGAGATAAGAAGATACATTTTGCATTGTCTATGGATTTGCATTGCATTATCCATGTTAACGAAAACATACATCTTCAGCACTGAAGTCATAAACCCAGGCATTATCAGTGAGTAACAAACACAATTGGACTAATATGGCATAAATGCCAATCATGTATCCTTGTCATTATTACACTCAAAGGCACACAGCAGGATTAAGTACTTAAGTGTATTTCAATAAACTAAAGCACTAGTGCTGTTAACTCCTCCAACACCCTGCCCAGCTCATCTTACAGACAGAAAACCGGCAACGGATCCTAGTTTTTGTACTTTAAAATAAGTTCACAATCATATTCAAGTTTACCCTGGGGTAACAAATAGATAAATGTTTCTCTCTAAAAGAGCACAATATCAGGGTGCGTATATCTGGGGTTGTATGGCCACCATAACTTCAGGCCTCAAGATCAACTCTAACTCACATTTTTATACCCATCTGTTAGAGCCCTGAAGCAATGAGTTAAAGGATTCTCTCACTGTTATCTTTGAAACAACTACTGAAATAACAGTGTCTGTAATAAATAATAAGTATTACAACGTTCAAGTGACTTGACCTATAAAGTATATCAGTGACCATACAGAAATGTAACAAAATTTAAACTTTGCTTCTACTGTCTTGCCAGTATGTGATCTGTGAGGAAATGTCTCTCAGTCTAATTCAATGTAGCATGCTTTATTGTCATGACAAATCCTTCCACATACAATAAGTATGTCTTTTGTGGAGAATTTCTACCTCCAGATAATGACTGTTAACCACCTTTCTCTTTATCTTTCTATCTATCTGTCTGTCTGTGAGTGCAAAAAACATGCCATTCTAAAAAAAGAAAGAAAGGGAAAGCATCTCCCTGAGCTCACTTCCCCTCTAACCTCCATTACCATGTCAGCAAACAAAATCCGAAATGAGAATCTGGCGCAGGGTGATGAGGTCACAGGCTGAAGTATGGGCGAGCGGCATCCACACACTGACTCTTTCACCCCGATCACACCGCATGGAGAGATAAGCAGCCTCTCTCTGTTCAATGCCCCAGATCACTGCATCAACACAGTGTGCTTTACACAGCTCCGTCTGGCCCTCTATCAATGGCAGAATTACTGGAACGGTTTAGCTGAAGATTCGTTTGATTTGTCCTTGTGGATCTGACAGGGAGTTCTTAAATGATTGTGTCGGTAATCTGTGGCTGAGGTACTGTTGCCCAGTAGGACTGATTTCCTGTAGTTGTCAATGCCAAGGTCATGGGTTCACTTCCCAGGAAAAGCTAGAACTGATCAAATGTAAATGTGTACCTTGAATGCAATGTAAGTCGATAAAAGCATCTGCCAAATGCATAAATGTAAATGACTGATGTAAACAAAGCACTTTTACTGAACCTTGTGATGGAGATGAAGGGATGGATGGATGGGACGGAGGGATGGAGGGATGGATGGAAAGATTGACGGAGGGTGGGTGAATGGAATAGCGGCAGTATGGATGGATGGAGGGAGTGAGGGAAGGATGGAGTGAGAGATAGATCAAGGGATGGAGGAGGATGAAAGGGAGTGGGATGGATGGATGGAGGGAGAGGGACAAAGGGATTGATGGAGTTAGTGAAAGAATGGAGGATGAATGGATGAATGGATGGATGATGAATGGAGGGATGGATGGATGGAGGAGAGGGGGGACAGGGATGGGATGGAGGAGTGAAGAATGGCTGGAAGGAAGAAGGATGAATGGATGAATGGATGGATGGATGATTGGAGGTGGAGGGATTGTTATACAGGAGGGACTGAGGGAGGATGGAGGGATGGATGAAGGAAATGATGGAGTAAGGATGGGAGAGGGATGAGGGAGGGATGGAGGGAGTGAAAGAGGAATGGATGGATGGATATTTTGATGGCGGGGTGGGTGAATGGAAGAGTGGAGGGACTGTTGGATGGAGGGAGTGAGGGACAGATCGAGGGAGGGATGCAAGGATGGATGAAGGGAGAGAAGGAAGGATGGAGGGAGGGAGAGACAGATGGAGGAAGCGAGCGATCGATAGATGAAGGGAGGGATGAAGGGAGTGATGGATGGAGTGGGGGATGGAAGGACGGATGGAGTGAGTGAAGAATCAAGTTAAGGATGGAGGGAAGGATGGATGGATGGATGCATAAATGGATGGTGAGAGGCTGGAAAGATAAGAGATGAGATGAGAAGAAAAGCAAAGAGATTAGAAACGTGAAAAGGCAAAATGAATTTAGTAATGAGAAGATGAAACAAAAAGAGAAGAGACTGGAAAAAAGAGAAGAGAAGAGAAGAGAAGAGAAGAGAAGAGAAGAGAAGAGAAGAGAACAGAAGAGAACAGAAGAGATTTAAGACTTCCAGCACCCTATTCATTGCATTCTACAAGGTCCGACACAGGATAAGACTCTCACAACACATAAACACAGGAGTGCGTGCTGGTGTAACAAAATAAAACAAATTCTTAGAAGAATGCATTTCGCATTTATATTCCCGGCAGAGGCTTTCATAACAAAGCGACATTCAAGGAAGTGCATGTATTGATTACATGACAGTGGACTAGATAGGTAGCTAAAGAGCGAAACAGGACACTACTCATACAAGCATCTGGCCCACAACTGTACTGCCCCTTCAGGCCTGCACGCCTTCCTCTGAGGCTACAAAGATTCTGTATGACAAGATTAAAAGTGACTACCCTAAAATGATTATGAAAGCTTAGGGAGCGTAAGGCGGGCTAGCACACGTTAGCCAGGCAGGAGGAGCTCTGCCAAGCAATTTGGAGTTCTGATCCTTGAAAACAACTACAGTCGAGTTGAGCTTGTTACCGGCCAAAAGCCAGCAACGTCCTCGGAGAGCCTGAGCTCGTAATAACACAGAAAAAAGCACCCAGGAAACAAAAAGAAAGAAAAGAAGCGAATGCCAAAACATATTTCACCTGACCTCGAGAGAGGGAGGAATCAATAGCCGGAAGTCATCCGCGCTCTTTATGGAGGCCTCTGCTTTGATGTAGCACTGAATGTTCGCTCACAATCTTCCTCAGCCTTCATCCCTTTTTTTCTAGTCAGCACTGCTTTGTGCCTCCCCCTGCCTTGTCGAGCTCCCTTAAGGGGCTTGCGGTCTCTCTTCAACAATTTATTTAATTATTTCAAATATTACACAACAGTGTTTTTGCTGAAATGATATATTGGACACCGGATACAGTGTGTGTATGCTGTAAAAAATGTCAGAATGTGGTGCACCATGCCGTGATACTCCACAGGATACGGCCGACAATGATATATTAGTTCCCGTACACCTTTTGCTATTCGCCGGGCTGCCCTCCCTACTCAACCTTTTTCCATTAAATTGTCAAACATCTCACACATCACAGACATTACTCCAATAAAAGATACAGTGCTAAAATCAATAGCGGTGTTTGCCTAGGAGGCTTCGACGGCTGTAGATACACACCGCGGGTCACATTGCGGCCCATGCAGCTGATTACCTCCAGACCTTCAGGTCACAGAGTCAGGATGCCTCTCTATCCCAGAGTGTGCCGCTTGGATAATGGATGAGGTTCATGTTTGAAGGGTCATCTGAAGGAGAAAGTGGTCTTGCACACATCTACGGTGACAGGGGATTGGGTGACTTTTCGAGCAGGTTGGGTAACATGCAGTTCCTCTCATGCATATCTAATTGGAAAGTGTTTGCCTGGATTTCTGGAGAATAATTCAGAGTGGTGAAGTTCTTGTTTAAAATCTGGTCTGTATCTTCCAGGAATTAAGCAACAGCTGTTTCTGCTTTTTCACAAAACGTTCAAACTAAAAGACTTCAAAGATTCAGAAAGAATAAGAAACTGTCTGGACACCATCAATGGAAGCAGGATGTGACAATTCAATTAACAAGAATCCCATGCAATGCTCTATTTAACGCAATTGTCTCACGTCCCACGGGGGCGAACAGTGTGTGTTAAGTGTTCAAATTTCTGATGAGCTTTTCTTTCCTGGCATGTGGGCAGGCAAATGTGCATGGTCAAGCCCAAGGAGAGACCATTTCTGGGGTAATAGATTTCCCAGTGCTAGGCTTACTCCACTTTTTGGGTTACTGGGATGAGGGATTGGTTTCAGGCGGTGTAGGAGGCTGCCAGGTGTTGTGTGGCCCCAGGATAAAGAGAGATATATGGATCCATCCTGAGCTCTAGAGAGGAACGGGGAAAGGAGAAAGGCTGGAATTACACTATCGAGCATGGGAAAATTTCAACTTACTGGCCCATACAAGGCGAAACCAGCTTGCTTAGGGCATATACAAGAACACTTGCACATTCATGCATAAAAACACTTGCAAGCACAACCCCTGCTAAATAGCCAGGTCATCAGGTGGTCAACCCAGTTTGGTACCACTGTAGCTCAAATTTAGCTTGTCTATGGAGGTGTTGGCAGCCTTAATCACTTTTACTAAGAAGGTCTACCTGCTCAGCAGGCTCTCCTCCAGCAGGTGATCCTTCCAGTTAACCACCTACACCAGCTGGAAACCACATAAAACCACCTTAAGCTGGGTTTTAGCTGGATTTCCCAGTAGGGATAATGCATGTTACCTGCAGGTTTACATACAAGCATACTCGCATCACGTTTGTCATTCACAGCATTCTACAATAAAATATTTTCTAGATATTTTTTACTCAAAAACATCCAATATGAAGTTTTTACATGCTAGTCACCGTGTTATTCTGATCACTCACAGCTATGAGAGCTAGCTCATTTTAGCACACACTAACCAGCCGAATGGAACACTGAGGCCCAGAGGAGAAATAAAGAGAGATAGATAGAGAAAGAAAGATGGCACTCTGCCCATATCAGAAGAAGAGAAGGTAAGACAGGTCTGCCAAAGCTCAGTCCCCACTGACTTCCCAGTTCTCATGACTCAGCGCCTTTGACTTTGAGAGCAAACCCACTCGGGGATCTTGAGACAGGAATGATGCTGGTCTACCTAATAGTGATACGTATCGGTTCTTTAGGGTCCGCCAGGCACGGATCGTGTGAAAGACACGAGCTATATATAATCCGATGTTCTCGCTGTGAGGACCGCCGACAAGTGTGGACGGTGATTGATTTCAACCTGAATGGAGCGTGAGAAAAAAAGGGACACATTTCCCTGCCGTCTACCAGGCTGAAAATTAAATAAATAAAGAAAAAGATGAAAAGTCAGAGTGTACCTGTTATTTCTGGTGTTACCTGTGTCACTTAAATTTGCTCCAAATTCCTCTACCCCCGCTCACACCTCTTCCATCTTCTCCCTTCGGGTTTGTGTTGTAAAATATGCTGAACTGCAGGCTCCACATGGCTGCGGATGGGCAAGGAGCCGCACTGCTGAATCAAGCTTTCAACAGAGCAAAGGAGCGTGGAACTCGTTCTCTATGCAGCACTCCGCCTTTTTGTCTGTCCTCTCTTCTGCCTGATCTCTTTGCTGTTCTGTCTTTTCTTTCATGGTGCTCCCTTCTCATTTTATTCTCTTTCTCTATTCTTCCAGTATTAATCAAAGGCTACCAGAATGCTCACCCCAGCCATTTAATTATTCATGGTAATTCCTCGCCTGTAAACCCTGCGTAACTCTCTTACAGACATGCGCTTACCTAGCTATCTAAATGAGGACGTGCCATAGACTACTGTTGTTTTATATTAGGCTAAAATTCTAAAACAAAAACCGAATAGTTTATTTTTCTGAATGCACGATTTGTGCATTTGAGGACATCCCCAATTTGATGTCTTCATTATTTACTCATCTTCATGTTGTTCTAAGCAGAATTTCTGGAGAACTTCTGAAGATTGTTAATGCAGCTTTTTCACAATGTCCACATCTTTGTCTGCAATGCTTCAAAATAACATCATAAAAGAGCAGCGTGCAGATTCTTCAAAATTTCTCCTTTTATGTATGCTTTTCGAACAACACAAGAGTGAGTAAACGATGCCATAAATTCACATTTTTGCAAGAACAATTCTTTCAATGCATTAGTTATACATCATAAAACCACCTGATACCCATTTTCTTCATGCACGGTCACATTCTACTCTTCCTGCGCACTTGAAAGAAGCTCTATGATTCCTCTTTAAACTAAATCTTACAAAACCCCTCCCTATTCTCAGATTCTCTTTGCCTCAACAATCTCCCGTTTCCTCCATCTCTTCTTCGAGCTGATTATCACAGTGCACAAGCTCTTTCAGGGCCAGATAACAGGCCTGTCTATTGTCGTGGATTTGAAGGCTGCGGCTGCCCTGCGTCACACCAGCACGGCGGAGGGAGGAAAGGTGGGCTCTCTCGATAAGGCCCCAGCCAAAATCAACCGACACTTCCTCCATAACAGCTAATTAGCCAGCGCTGAGCGCCCGGGCGCACATTCGGGCCGTGCTGTCCGTCAAGCTTCCAGCAGCCATTGACATCCACCAGCAAATGTCAAGTCCGCCTTTTGTGATGGAGACAAGCCTATTACAGAGAGGCATGCTGACGGGTGGGGGAGAAGGGGCCACGCTGGCATTCAGAATAATAAAAAAAAGGTGTGCGAATGGAGGGGTGAGACGGAGACAGAAAGAGAGAGAGAGACCTCCCTTTAAAAGCCTGGACGTGTAGCAATTGCAGTATTTCTAACTGGCCAGCTGTCAGACTGAGATGGCTGTTAAAGGCCACATTCAACAAGTCAGAAACTTGAAAGAGGGAATAAATGTGTTCTCAGATTGTGAATAGAGAGACAGAATGAAAGAGAGAGAGAGAATCAGAGGCTAATATCTCTACATGGAGAGCAACCTACAAAAATAACAGCTTTCGTGTCATCATTCGACAGTAAAAGAATGTTTAAAGTCAATGTGTAATTACAACATTTCAACATTCAAATTAGGGCCAATTAATTAATCAACTGAATTTCTATAAATCGCATACAATATAATATGTGCTTTTAAAGTCATTGTTTTATAGAGGCAATGTAGTAGTAATATTCCGGCAGGTCAAACAGCAGAGCATGTCAAAGGTCATGGGTTCAAAGGTCAGTGCAAACGTAAGTCGCTTCGGATAAAAATATTTGTCAAATTCATACATGAAAATGTTAAACATAAAAATCGCAGCATGGTAACTGAAAGATTATAGGTTCAAACCCTACAAGGCTTGACATTATGACACAGTCCAATGCTAAGTTCTTAAAGTAACTGTTTCACAGAGGTGATGTAGCGGTTAAAGATAACATTCCTGCAGTTAAACATGGCTATATCAACTCCAAGGTCATGGGTTTGATTCCCAATGAAAGCAGGAACTAAAAATATGTCTACCTTTGGTGCAAATGTAAGTTACTTTAAATAAAAGTATCTGGCAAATGCATACATCTAAATGTTACATTTAAAAACCCGAGCATGGTAACTGAAAGGTTACAGGTTAAAACCCTACAAGGTTTGACATAATGACATGTATACTGTATACACATTCACTTAGTCTAATGCTGAGTTCCTTAAGTCATAGAGGTGACGTAGTGGTGAAAGATAATTTTCCTGCAGTTAAACATGGTAATATCAACTACAAAGTAATGGGTTCGATTCCCAAGGAAAGCAGGAACTAATACTATGTATACCTGTGGTGCCAATGTAATTTGCTTTGGATAAAAGTATCTGCCAAATGCATACATGTAAATGTTAAATGTACCAACCAGAGCATGGTAACTAAAAGGTTGCAGGTTCAAACCCTGCAAGGATTGACAATATGACATGACAAGTTTACCACATACACATTCACCTAATCCAGTGCTGAGTTCTTAAAGTCATTGTTTCATAGAGGCAATGTAGTGGTTAATGATAATATATCTGCAGGTTAAACATGGGGATATCAATGCAAAGGTCATGGGTTTGATTCCCAAGAAAAGCATGAACTAATAATATGTATAACTTCATCTGTCAAATGCATACGTGCAAATGTCAAAGGTAAAGACCGGACCATGGGAAATGAAAGGTTTACAGGTTCAAATCCTACAAGGGTTGATTTTTTTTTACTTATTCTATTAGTTACTCTTGTAATTAGTGTATTGTCAGTCATTTAAAAAATAAATCTGCTAAATGACATTTAGAATGAGAGAGAGAAAAAATAGGAAACTCCTATGCCACTGTCAGCTTTAGTGTATCTGATGTAGGTAGCTGGGTGAAAAATCCGACAGACGAAGACGAAGAGAGACAGATTTTTTTCTTTGAGTTTTTTGGCACGCAGTCCTTTTGTGTGCCTTGTCACATGAAAACCAGAAGTGGTGTCATGTTTTTTGTTTAAGACTGACAAAAGTTTTGGTGGAAGTGTGACAGTGAGCGAGAAAATATGAGAGTGACACTCCAAAGAAACTATAGTGGCATGGGCACCAGCGCTCTGTCGTATCACAGCGGCGGAAAAGCTTTTCGGGAGGCGATAGCCATCCACGTTTAGCCTTGAGTTGAAAGATAATGCCATGTTATATTTCCTGACACATTGTTTTGCTCACTGACTTCCAGTGTGTAGTGAAACTACAACTGTTATCAACAGAGAAGGCCTGGCATCACTGGAAGACCATTTTCCTCCATTCATTGGTGCACTTGACATGCAGTCATGCAGTGTACAATACTGTCACAACAACACTTTCCAGTGTTTACCTTAACGGCCATATTGTGCACTTTTATTCCAATTTTTTTACCTTGACATGCTAGTCATAGTGTCTGCATGCCAAAACATTTTTATTGTCATAACCATAAAACTGGTTAGCTTTCCAACCATTCTTTGAGAAGCAGACAAACAGAAGAACCAGCCACGTAGAGCTAAACAGACTGGTTAGTGTTTCTAAAAATCACAATTACTGTATATACAAGACCATCCATTTTCCCTAAGGTGACTATGTATTGCTTGTAAGAGACATGCACGTGAAAAATGGCCTTGAAATACATGAATAAAAAAAAGCAAAGGAGACAGAAGAGCAAAGAGAAAGCAATTCACTTTGAGGGGCTACTGTTTGCCCATCTTCCAGCCGTAAAGGCGGGAGAAACAGTAGCCTTTGGGATAACAGAATGGATAATGGTGTTTTCTCAGGCCACTGCAGTAGAGCAGTTCGCATTCAATTACAGCCTGCCCCTTCTATCTTCATGCCCCCCTCCGCAGATGCTGTTTCAAATCATTACCTGCGAGGAAGAAACAGAGAGTGGGCAGCCATCTTCGCTGCCTCGGAGCGATACCGAAGCCTCGTAGACACACATATGTGCATCTGCACAAACACACAGATGGACTGTTCTGCTAGCTGCCCACCAGCTAGTCTAAACAATCACAGACATAGACCGCACACGCCGGTGGCTATATCAACAGCGGATGATTGTGTGTATATATTTCTCCCTGTACTTGGTCTGTCAGCATAAAATGAGACCTCCACCATGGTTAAGCTGAACCAATGAGACACTAAGAAGCACATTATCGCTAGCGGTGGCCAGAGAAGATTAGCATGTTTGAAAGTAAATCTGAAACGTGCTTAGCATATTTTCCAGATCGGCTAATGAGCTAGGCATCCAAAAGCTAGAAAATAAGCACCTATCGGTGCAAAACATTCAGTTGGGCTAATCAGCATTGACGGGAAAGGTTAATGACCTTGCGTATTATGGTAAAAATGGCTGATAGCACACGTGGCAAGTTGCCTAGACATTCATAAACTTGGGAACATACGCAGATCTGCTTGATGTAACAAATGTGTTGATTTTTTTTACATTTACCACTTAAAACAGAAAGCGATGCTTTCCTGTTGGGCGTTTTGTCACAACATTTCAGATTTTACATGTAAATGAACCACCTCTTCTTCTGAAGATTATCAGATGTTTAAACAAAAGTAAAGTACTTAAAATTCAAATTATTGTGCTTTTTTGTAAGCCCATGAATATTTGCATACTGAATATTCGCCAGGGACCAAAACAAAAGCATCAGTTAGGCTAATCAACATTTATATCAACAAAGATGATGACCTAGCATGTTGGTACACTTCTTAGCATGTTAACACCACATCTACAAATACATACTGTAGCTAACATGCTCCTATGAATATTAAAATGATATTCAGCAGATGTTTTTGCAACAATTAACATTTAAGGCGCATTCACACCAAAGATAACTATGACAGTATCGATACAGATATAGCCCTAGTTGTGTCTGTAACGATAGCAAAACATAGGAAATATGTCGTTTGAATCACTTTCACAATGATTTTCTTCCAGCTAATAAACAATATTTACCACGATTTCACAAACTCAACAATTAAAGTCCCTGATAGCACATGTACATCTCTGAAACGTCTATTTGACGTTTGCATTTACATCTGCAAGACGTATTTATTAGAGTGCTTGCTCATATGCAATACGGTCAGATGTCAAATAGACGTCTATTAGTTGTCTTAAAGATGTTTATGATTTAGAATGTATGTAAAACTGACATCTTACAGATGACTGTCAGATGTCTGTACACAGCCGATGCTTTCCAGATCAAGTGATCTTTAACAGACATCTTGCAGACGTACATGTGCTATCTGGGGTGGCAGAAAACAAAACTACAGCGCATAAACAGAACATTGTCGTCCGTTAGTGTGGAAACTAATATAGTTATCATTATTGTTTTCATTGTAGTTATTGATCGTGGAATGAATGGGCCTTACATGATACTAATTTTAACTTAAAACAGGAAACTTTTTATACATTTTGGCCTTTCATTTACACGACCACAGTGTTTTGCAGGTCTGAAATTGTAAACTTTTGAAAACAGTTGAAGTAACATCGCCAACTACTGGCCTGGTATGCACAATACAATATTTTTAGTTGTTTTTACTGATCTTTGTAAAAGGGGATTACTGTGACAATGTTGTCGTCTTAATGCAAATATAAAAAAAAAAATGCATTTTTTGCTTTAAATGGCTCTGAATGATCCCAGCCAAGGAAGAAGGGTCTAATCTAGTGAAACGATCGGTTATTTTCTAAATGGGAATTTTTCGACATACCCTAACTGTATTGACCCGGATTATACAGACTACGTATGTGCTTCACAAAGAATACACAAGACAAGCGTTTGAGGGTAAAAAGTACATAAATTGTCAATTTGTTTAGAAAATAACCTATCGTTTCGCTAAATAATACCCTTCTTACTCATCTGGGATCGTTTAGAGCTCTTTGAAGCATTTTGGAAGTTCAAACTTGGGGGCACCATTGAAGTCCACTATATGGAACTCATTCCTGAAATGGTTTCCTCAAGAAACAATTTCTTTACAACTGAAGAAAGAAAGACAATTTTTTGCAAATAGTTGCAAAAAAGGGATTTAGTATGCTTAATATAAGGTGCAAAACTGTAAATAAATAAATAAATAAATTACTTACTTATCAGGCTGTCATTTAGCTGTTTATACCCAAGATTTCAACTATAGGTGAATCAAAATGACTAAAAATAGATTGCAACGTATTTCAATTTTGGTGATGTATGTGTGCTTCCTGAATCCTAAAATGAGACCAAAACAAAATGAAACCCTCTTAAGCTAATCAACTCTGAATGCCCAAGGACAGTGACTTAGCATGAAGTGAAGTTCTATATGAGCTCACAGGGATATGAAAATATACCCAAACACCACAGCCTGCTCCTCCCAGTCGCTCTCTCTCTAACCACAGCCTGAAATTCAGCAGCATCGATCACAGGCGGATGAATTATGAGAGTGTCTGGAGAAGCTGGAGGCTGCGGCTGGTGAGGGGCAGCCTCCAGAAGAATGCCCCCGCTCAAAGGCACCTGCAGGTGGGGAGAGAGTGATGGATTGGGGGTCTGGGAGAGAGATGGTGAAAATCTCTTACTTTCATTGAGAGGCAGTCAGTGTTCAGCATCAAGCCATCCTCATTTGTGAGATAGAATGAAAGAGATAGGATGAGAGAAAGTGCTCCATTCCAAAATCTTAGATCGGCAGATGCCTTCTAGCATACCTGGGGAAAAACAACACTAAACTAGCATCAAACTCGGCTAGGCTGCTAGTCTCACCTGGTTTATGTGCTTCTTAAAATGTCTCATCATGGCGTACAAATACAGTAAAAATAATAAATATTTTTTGCGAAATATTTTTAGAATTTAAAACAACTGTTTTCTATTTGAATACATTATAAATTGTAATTTAACCACGTGATGCGAAGCTGAATTTTCAGCATCATTACTAAATTCTTCAGTGTCACATCATCCTTCAGAAATCATTCTAATATACTGAAGAGGCTACTTCATATTTTTGTGGAAACTTAACATTTTTGTCAGGGTTCTGTGATGAATACAAATACGCCTTTGAATTTAAAATTTTGAAATCTAAAACTCGCAACATTCTAAAATTCTTTACTGTCACTTTTTATCAACTGGATGCATTTTTATTATATAAAAAGTATTCATTTTAATGCCGATGCATTTTGCTAAGCTAACAGCTAGGGAGAAAAGCATAAAAATAAACAAAACCTCTCATCTGTCCTTGTAGACACTGAATGAACTGCATTTATAGTCAACATTTCTCTCACCTCATCTGGCATTTTGCAATCCTATCTTGGAGTTTAGCCAAAAAAAAAAGGTATTCACGTCACGTCAGACGCACACCTACAATATGACGGCCCAAAATACTGTCTAGTTAGCAGCTCAGTAGTTTGAAACAAAGCAAGAAAGGGAGGGAAAGAATAAATGGCCTCAAAGTAAAGGGCTGTAAAGGGGTAAAGAGGAAAAGAAAGAAAAACAGTTGTCACAGCATTACCGAATAAAGAGTAAATCTATAGCTAATTAGTGCTGTAGCTACGGCAGCAAAGCTATCAGTCATTCGGCGAGCGAGAAGTGAGACAAGGAGACAGGATGCTGGGAGGAAGAATTGAAGCTCACACTGAGCTTTAATGGAGGTCAGGGGACCCCAGTCCACGACGAACCTGGAGACACACGGAGAGACGGAGTGCGTATCATCATTAGCAGAGGCTCACCATCGCCCAGACTCGCAATTTCCATCCTTGTGATCGCCCCATAATGTGCGTTTAATGGTGAATACAGTCACCCGTGCCATGTTAGAGGTCCTCAGACTGGGGACGGATGTACGCTCTGAACGACTGTAAAACCGCAGTCATTAAACCGAATCCACTAAAGTGGAAGCAGAGGAACGCTCCTCATATCTCATCAATCATCTTCTGCCTAATCCAGAAGAACCACAGATTTATCAAGTTTTAAAAGGTAGTTTTTAAAAAAACTAGTTGCCTAAACAGTTGCATATAGAGTACAGTGGTGGTACTTTGGCATAGTGATGAAATCAGAAGGCAATATCACAGTATTCTGAAACATAATACAGAATATTCAGCAGAGTGTCTATTTTTACTAAGTGCAAATAGCCTGCCTTGTTGGCAGAGGCTATTTACACTAACTCCACCCACCAACGAGTGGTAGAGTTAGACAACATTGCAAAAGACACCTGTTAAGCAGGACCTCCAGTGGCATAAGTAATAAAGCGAGTAGCGCTTTTGTTGTTGTTGTTTTTGTTGATGTGATCGACCTGAGTTTGAATTCGCCAAACTCGTTCTTTTCCCTTTTCACATCACAAATCACATCGGAAACATTAATTTTCAATAAAAATTAAGAAAATAATAAAAAAGTGGAAAATAATGTGCCTAATGAGTGCTTATTGGTTAAGGTTAGGGTTAGGTATAGGGAGGGCTTTACTGTCCCAAAGTGGGATCCATTCAATAATTTTAATAAAAATTATAATTTACATTCAATACGCTATTATTGCATACTGTTTTATAATGTATGACAATACTGAGGTGCAGATATATGCCACTATTATTGCAAAGAAAATGCTTCTATTTTCACGTAGTGCAAATAGCTGCTGCCGATATATAAAATTTGATTGATTGATTGATTGAATGATTGATTGGTCTGGATTGGAAATACCATTACCATTATGCTAGTCCCATAAGCAAAAAATATAGTGAAGGTGCCATGGTACTTTGAAATATACTCGTATACAAATATACCACATATTTGTATACTGTGGTATATTTACACCTTAAAAAAATACTGTGGTGGCACTATGGTAATTTGATATATATACCATGGTACTACATGAAATACACTACATTATTTACAAAGTACTTAAAGGTACTTTCAGGAATACCATGGTACAAGTCCAAAAACATGGCAGTACCCTGTTATTTTTCTGGAAGTTGTACTCCAATATAATTAGTATTGTGGTATTATCAAAATGTTACCGTATATACTTTTGAATATACCGTATCAGTATACTGTATAGCCATATAGCATAGTATTTACATGACACTCCACGAAATACTACGGTATTACCATATTATCATGGTGTCCCTGTTACAAGTATTGTAGTATGGTGGTACCACGGTACAGTTATGTTTTAGATCATTTCAAAAAATGTGAAATCTTTACAAAGAAGTACTAAGTGCTACTGTGATACCGAGATAGATGGTAATACTATGGTATTTTGAAATATACTAAAGTATAGTGAAATTTTTATTGTTATTACTTAGAATACCGTAGTCTTTATTTGTTTTTACCAGTGTATTTTCGAATATTTTTTTTAACTACTTTGCATTTGTTTTCGTCTCTTAGTAGGAATCTATGCAATCTGGAATTTTGCAACTTAACCATACAGATTTCGCAACGGGTTTTGATTTGTTCGTGCAAATTTGCCATGTTTACGAACAGAAACCTGCTTGGTCTGAAAATGACTTGTGTGAGCTGTGGTTCATACATCACTAAACTACTGACAGCAGACAATAGACCCTTTTGGCACAAAATGTCTCTAATGTGTATCTTAACACCATCATACTGTAAGTCATTTTGTAAGTCAATAGGGCTTGTTACAAAGCAAGGGCTCACTGCACTGAAATACGTGCTCCTCATATGACCAGTATGCATGGATATGATTACCATGAAGCGTGCACGTGCAGACATTAAGCTTTACATGATCAGTGTGATGCAGTGGTGTTACGGCTCAAGTGTGTTGTGCTTTATTGACTGGGAGAAAACCACAGATACACTTCTTTAGATAGAAGCTACTGTATTTCTGTTTACCACACACTTACACACTGTCTCGCTCTCTCTCGCTCCACTGCTCTCTCCCACACACTCAGACACAGCGCTGTATTCACATCAGCACTCTGCATTCCCATCACATATGCGCTTGCCGTTGCCTCGGAGATGAATGGAGAGGCGGGATGCTACATTACGTGAGGCTGAGAGCACATTGCGTGAGTCACAAATAAAAAGGTGCCTTTTAAGCAAATTCAGTGATCAGTGTTAGCGCAGCGTTAGCCATTTTACAGACCCGCCGCCGCTGTTGTCGCTTCCTGTGATTGCGAAGGGAACGAGGGAGATGCCACGGCAAGGACACGGGGCGGCACGCATCGCTCAGACACCACAGAAACAGGGAGGGGCGGCACTCCATAGCACTGCTAGAAAGCGAGAGGGTTTGTTTGTGTATTAATGTGGTCGGCTCTGACGAGAAGGGAGAAAAGAGGTCTTGCCAGGAAGGGAACGAGGAGGAAAACGAAGAGGAAAACAGAACCAGGGGATAATTACAGAATTACCGCCACCATTTAAACACACAAGATCATAAACACACATCATTACATCTACAGAATCACACTTGCACCACATCAACAGCCAGAAATGATTTCTGACCTATATTTCTCTAATTAAAATCTTTAATGTGACAAATTTCCGAGTGAAACAAGCCATACAATGCAATAAAATGTAGGATGGATCTTCAAGTTTCACAGAGCATTTACTTTCTCTCTGCCATCATAGTGGTTTGATTATTCCACTGCTCATCAATTATTAATGTGTTCATTTATTCCAAAGAGATCATGTGTGCATTTGTTCCAGCTGATGTGTAGACCCTATAGATGAGCACTTTTGGATGCTAACCTCTGTTTTTTTCCCATTACGTGACAAATTTCTGAGTGAAACAGGATATTTAATGAGGAGAAATAATGTGAGGCTATTTCATTTATCTGGAATTGATTAAATTGCCAAAGGGGATGTCTATATGAAAAATACATGGTGATATCACTTGAGACAAGGAGCAATTTTACTCAAAAAATTGAAAATATTCTTTTGGAATAATGTGCCCAGATGAATTGCTTACAATAAAAAACACAAACTTGTTTTAAATTCATAATGACACTAAAGAAGAAACACACTTGTTCTTCCGTATTGTAACATGCATCAGAGTGAAATCAATAATCATTTAAAAAGCAATCCGGAATTTTGCATGAAGATTTTGCAATGGCCTTGAGTTGGTCATGGAAATTTGGCTCGTTTTCCAACAGAAAGCTTCCTCGATCTGAAAGCGACTTTAGCGTGAGCTGTGCTTTATGCATCGCTACAATATTGACAATAGACAACTGTGACACTAGACCACAAAACCAGTCATAAGGGTAAAAAATAAGCTTTCCATTGATGTATGGTTTGTTAGGATAGGATAATATTTGGCTGAGATACAGCTATTTGAAAATCTGGAATCTGAGGGTGCAAAAAAATCTAAATATTGAGAAAAAACACCTTTAAAGTTGTCCAAATGAAGTTCATAGCAATGCATATTACTAATCAAAATTTAGAAATTTACCAAATGTCTTCATGGAACAAGAAAAATCTATAATTTGATATACTTATACAGTGTATTTTTGACTATTGCTACAAATATACCCTATGCTACTTGAGACTGGTATTGTGGTCCAAGGTCACAATTGACCTTTTTTGCCTGTGAAATTGTGCTAATGTGACCACACCTTAACACCATCATACTATTTTGTCCATAAGGCTTGTTGGTGAAAAAATTGTGTGTAAAAAAATAAGGACAAACCATGTAGAAATTGGTTGTACTGCCAAAACTGGCGTCTATATAGGGCTTGGTGACATCCACAAGTTGCTAAAAAGATGGAGCGAGTTTGGTTAAAAAACTAAACAGATAAAACTAATAAAAAAAGAAAGTATCTATGGCGGCAACTTTTGCTTTCTTTCCATTGGTTGTTCATTGGAAGACAGATCTGAATAAGAGCTTGCAGTCGAATATAAGAAAGCAGCATGAAGCTGGTGAAAAGCCAAGCATACATCATCATAAAGCTGGTTCTCAACTCCAGTCCTTGAGGCCCACTGCTCTGCACATTTTGTATGTCTCCCTCATTTAACACACCTGATTCAAATCGTCAGCTCGTTAAGAGAAAGATCCATGAACTGAACCTAGTGTGTCAGATTCAGAAACATACAAAATGTGCAGAGCAGTGGGCCCTGAGGACTGGAGTTGAGAGCCACTGCCATAAAGAGTTTGGACGTTTCACCAGAAGATTGAGTTATAACATTTTGATGAATGATGAATTAATGAATGGAACAGGCATGGATGAATCGTTCCGAATAAAATCTATAGCATGGATTTAGAAAGCAAATATCATGCTGACTTGAATCAATTTTGATTTCATGTTGACTTCAAACAGCAACAGTCTCTACTTCCTGTGTGGAGTGTCTTTGTGACTTTGGATTTTCCTGTCTCTCACAGCGAGTGGAAAAGGGAGAGAGGCGAGGGCACTTTCACATTTTGGACTTGCGGAGATGTAGCTGTCACACTTTCAAAGGGAGGCAGGCAAAGCAGGGAGGAGCCCGAGCATGTACGCCAGTGTCCTTTGTGGGAATTTTCTCAGATCCATGAAAAGACTGCGCGCTCCTGTCGGAACGCCGATCCGGCTGAGAAGAGATCTGTGAGGTTTAGCTTGCTCTGTGAGCTGTCAATCACCCAGCAAGCAAAAGATTCTCTTCGCCATTGAATCACAGAGCTCCATTTATTGTCCGTGATGTGTATCCATGTAGCTTAAAAAGCTGCCGTGTATGTATCGATCATGTAGGATGAAAGTAAAAACGACTGCAAGATGTAAATCGCACAGCGGCGAACGGTATTCCCACTAAGCCTACAGGAAAGAAAAATGACAATCGAGATCACTTTAAAACCTTGACTGCTTCTCCTAGACAGCAGTGACTTTAAATGGAGTGCAGATGTGCTTTGGCTGAAGTCTCCTGCTTCTTAGATCCCAGTGATTTTACATGCGTCCTCTAGATGTTCAGAAGGGATCTCAGTATCTCTGCACACCAATATCAGAAATATATCTCAATAGGAATTCAAACATTTCTCATCCAATTCTTCCCAGACCAGGTCAGGTATGTTTACATACACAAATTTTCCTCAATTGGAATCCAATCAATTCTAAACAATCCAGTCGCCATGTTCAGAACTGGAGATTACCTCTGCAATAATATCACTGGCGCTACTGTGAGCACTGCACATCTGTGCAAGGTATTTTTGAAACCGACTGAGAAAATAGCATTTGCATGCTTAATTTTTTCCCATTGATGGGATTATTTCAGGTCTACACCACCCCTTCCAATTCAATCGAAATGCATTTGGGATCCAGTTCAATCGGATCGATTTAGATGTTTACATGAAGGCTTTCCAATCCAATTGAGCCATCAATCCAATTACAAATGGATTATTTGGGTGCATGTAAATGTAGCTACTGATTGTACAGCTCTACAATGTTCCTGCATGCTTTTGCATGGGTTGTCTTGGTGCAAAAATCAAAACAAGGTAGAAGACTTATGCCATACACCTCAACAAAGGTCAAAAGAGCACATTAAAGGAGAAGTCTACTTCCAGAACAAAAATGTACAGATAATGTACTCACCCACCTTGTCATCCAAGATGTTCATGTCTTTCTTTCTTCAGTCAAAAATAAATTATGTTTTTTTTTTTTTTTGAGGTAAACATCTCAGGATTTTTCTCCATATAATGGACTGATATGGTGCCCCGAGCTTGAACTTCCAAAATGCAGTTTAAATGCGGCTTCAAACGATCCCAAATGCAGTTGTAAACGATTCCAAAAGCCGATCTAGCAAAACGATGCTTATCATGTCTTGCTCTGCCTGAACTCTGTGTATGCTAGTTCGACAGTTAGGGTCGAAAAACTGCAATTGTATTTTCTCCCTCAACTTCAAAAATCATTTCAAAATCATCCTACATCGCTGCAGAAGTACCGACCCAGTCTTTGGAAAGTGAACACGCAAAGAAGATCAAACACCCTCAACAAAAAAGGTAAAACAGAGCATGAGATG
>VONZ01000447.1:525000-606183 GCA_012976165.1 Labeo catla | reverse complement strand
AGATAGATAGAATGACAGAACAGTAGATCGATAGAGTGATAGAACGATAGAATGATAGAAAGAACGAGAATGACAGAATGATAGAAAATCAAACGATAGAGCGATAGACAACAACAGATAGAGCGATAGACAGAATGATAGATAGATAGATAGATAGATAGATAGATAGAGCAACAGACAGAATGATAGAATGATAGAAAGAACAATAGAACAATCGAACGACAGAACGATGGATAGAGCTATAGACAGAACAACAGACAGTATGATAGAACGAGAGAACGACAGAAAGATAGAAAGAACAACAGAACAATCAAACAATAGATAGATAGAATGACAGAATGATAAATAGAGTGATAGAGAGAACAATAGAAAGATAGAACGATAGAGCAATAGAACGATAGAATGATAGAAAGATTGAAGGAAAGAGAGATAGAATGATAGAAAGAATGAGAGAATGATAGAACGACAGAATGATAGAAAAATCAAGTGATAGAGATAGACAAAGATAGAAAGACAGAACAACAGATAGAGCGATAGACAGAACGACAGATAGAGCAATAGAACAATAAAATGATAGATAGATAGATAGATAGATAGATAGAATGACAGAACAGTAGATCGATAAAGTGATAGAACGATAGAATGATAGAAAGAACGAGAATGACAGAATGATAGAAAATCAAACGATAGAGCGATAGACAACAACAGATAGAGCGATAGACAGAATGATAGATAGATAGATAGATAGATAGAGCAACAGACAGAATGATAGAATGATAGAAAGAACGAGAGAACGATATATAGAAAGATAGAACAATAGAACAATAGAACAATCGAACGACAGAACGATGGATAGAGCTATAGACAGAACAATAGACAGTATGATAGAATGAGAGAACGACAGAAAGATAGAAAGAAAAACAGAACAATCAAACAATAGATAGAACGATGGATAGGATTATAGACAAAGCAATAGAAAGATAGAATGATAGAACGATATGATAGAATGACAGAACAACAGAACGTCAGAACGACAGAACGATAGATAGATTTTTCCTGAATGCGCATTGAGATGACAGACAGATGACATGAAGCTGCCGACGTTGTCTACATTAAAAACAGATGGACACTATTTGAATGGGTTCCTACGGAGACCGGAACAGAAGAGCATCCAATCGGAAGTTAGAATTCGTAATGGCGGCGCTCATCGTTTACTCAGGAAAACGGTCTATAAACTGCATTTAATTTGAATAAAGTATCGTAACGTAAAGAAGCTGTAGATCACAGCTCAGAAATAAATGTTTCTGCCACATTTTTGCCGCTCGATTCAGAGCAAACGAACATGAAACTCAAACACACAGCCAGTCGACTTTTGTTGACTTGACCATAAAGATCACGAGCAGACTGGCAGGCCGCTCCTGAGGGTGTCCTCTCCCGCTAAGAGGAAAAAATCCTAAAAATCACTCAGTTACGAGCGTCTAGATCTATACGATCCCGCGGCAGGTCTCCGTAGCCCGTATGCTGCTTTCTCTCCAAACAAAACCTGCGAGACGCCGCCAACGCAAGCGCCACCGACTCCAAAACGAACACATGAGCTTTGTGTTCCAGCGACCTTTGACCTGTAATATACTAATGACCAGCTTTGTGTTTCTGTCACCTCGTGACATCACGGCAGGAGATGTTTTCATTGGCGCTTTTACATTAATAGTTGTAATTCTGTAATAGGAGCCAAATGGAATATACCGTTTTCCTGTGCGCATTTCAATCGAATCAGGCACGGACAAAACATCTTCAGTTGAAGTTTGACTAAAGAAGTTATTTAAATCTGGTAACAATCTTTTTATATACTTCACCAGCTGAGCTCAATTTTAAGTCTATGCGAGTACCGATGGGCACTATAGGACAGCTGGCACTAAACACTACATAAAGTCAACTGGTAATGGGAACCAGCCGGTTGTTTACCTACGTGGAATCTTAATTACTGACTGAGATGGCAGGAGGCCTCAGTAATCACAGGCTTCCTGCAAAGCATGAAAATGTTTAACTTTGCTGCAAATATAGTAAAACAGGCCAAATATATTTATTTATTTGCATTCTGACATAATTTCAAAGACAGTTTAACACATTTTCTCACCAGTTATGCTGGCTGCAACAGCAAGATGATAAAAAATATACAAATATAAATTTTAATTTGAAGGTATTTATACATCATTATAGGATGAGTAACATAGCCTTTTATTTACACTGATTTAAATAAAAATAATTTAACATATCCTTGCTAAATACATTTTTTTAAACGGTAGTGTATATTGTTTCAAAGACTTCTATTTTGAATAAATGCTGTTCTTTTTAACTTTTTATTTATTATAATATAATATAATATAATATAATATAATAATTAGCAATATAATTATATAAAACTGTTGCCTCAATGCAACTAACCAAAATATAATAATAGTTTAAGCTGAAGTACTAAAATTAGTACAAATAAAACTGATTTAATTTTCTTTACTGCCTTTAATTTATTCAGGTTTAAATAAACAAAATTAAAAATAAAAGGATAAAACTATTTGAAAAACTAATTTGAGAATTTTTTTTTAGTGTATAGTGTTAAAAAGATTTATTGAAAGATGAAAGATTATTCATAACATAACATAACATAACATAAATATATATCATTAAAATATAAAATATTTTTACTGGTAGTGTATATTGTTACAAAGATTTCTATTTTTAATAAATTATGTTTTTTTTTTTACTTTTTATTCATGATATAATATACTACAATATAATATAATATAATATAATTATATAAACATTAATATATAACATCCTTGCTGAATCAAAAATATATATTTTTTAATGGTAGTGTACATTGTTACAAAGATTTCTATTTTTAATAAATGATGTATTTTTTTTTTTGTTTACTTTTTATTAATAATATAATATAATTATTTTTAATATAATTGTATAAACATTAATATATAACATAATGCTGAATAAAAAATATATTTTTTAATGGTAGTGTATATTGTTACAAAGATTTCTATTTTTAACAAATGCTGTTTTTTTTACTTTTTATAATATAATGTAATGTAATGTAATATTAATATAATTATATAAACATTATAAACATTATATAGTATATAACATATCCTTGCTGAATAAAAATAAAAAAAATAAAAAAAACGTTTCCCACATTGACAATAAATCAGCATATCAGAATGATTGCTGAAGGATCATGTGACACTGAAGTTCAAATTCAGCTTTGATCACGGGAATAAATTACATTTTAAAATAAAATCAAATAGAAAACCATTGTTTTAAACTGCAATAATATTTCACAATTTTACTGCATTTTTGATCATATACAGGCAGCCTTGATGAGCAGATCACTTCAAAAAACATTAAAAAAAATCTTACTGATGCCAATATATACATATCTGCATTTGACTGAAGAAATATCTTGATCAAAGTTGAGCATAGTTTGAAACAAAACTGAAATCTCTTCTGAATCTTGGGCAAATCTTTCCATTTGCCTTCTTTTTTTAATTTGTGATTTTCCTTCCAATACTAAGAACATCAAACGATCCTCAAACTGCACTGACTTCTTGAACAGCATCTTTAGATATTTAATTTCCCACTGATGTGGCATCTCTCAGCAAATCACCACAGATTCTGTTCATAATAACAGCCTGGAAAGTAGATGCGATAG
Organism: Labeo catla; assembly: GCA_012976165.1. Classification (NCBI taxonomy): domain Eukaryota; kingdom Metazoa; phylum Chordata; class Actinopteri; order Cypriniformes; family Cyprinidae; genus Labeo; species Labeo catla. The sequence goes on along the minus strand of VONZ01000447.1, from coordinate 602,468 downwards.
CAGTCGCCAAAACACAATATTCACCAATCTCTGATTACCGCAGCCCCCTGAGCTCCGGTATCTGGCTTGGCATTTCAGAGGGTAGTTCTGGTTCATCCGTCACTGGAATCACAATAACCCACACGCCGTAGTAATACTGCAACTACACACACTGACTCTGAGCCACTGATTCATGCCTGCGCCAGAAAAGTGTCTCCAGCCAGGAAAGCTGGCAGAGCGGAGCTGACTTTCCATCTATACTGCTGCTTGGTTTGGGTTTTAATTAAATTACCAAGAAATTTTTCCCCACATTGGTGCAAGCATTTGGTTTGGCTTCTATTGAATACCCTGGAACGCTAAATCGTGTTTATAGATGTAGCTGGAGGCGACCCGACACGCTGAGTCAGCGGAGGAAGTTCCTGACTGTGTTTCTGCCTAAAACACTGATGACCTTATACTGTTAACAAGATGTTTTAGACAGTTTAAACATGGAAATCATTACTGATGCTTGCTAATCATTCTACTAATTGACAGATCAAAACATCCACCCACATTTTCCTCAGAACCGATGCATATTTCTTTTAATGAATTTCATATGTTTTCATAAGAGACAAACATAATATGCATACAGTGTTGGGTGTAATGCATTAAGTAACTAATTACTGTCATTTAATTACTTTTCCCTTGAACATTAAACACTGTATAGACTATAAAACATAAATTCTACATACAACAATAGTGGATTTAACATTAAACAATTTAAGTTTTAAATGTAACTTTCCTCTTTAAATACTTCACAGGTCAGTTTAAGAATTATTTATGCAGTTTATTTGAAAGAATTAAAAGATACATTTTAATTGTAATTTGTAGTAAGTAATACTTTTTAAAGAAAGCAATCAGTACAGTAATCGAATTACACTGTTGAAGATGTAATTAGCAGTGAGTAATTAATTACTTTTTAGAGCAACAACACTGTATGTACATCAGTTTTGTTATTTTTAACTAAAAGGAAAAATATTAACCGTTTTCATTAATTAAAATTAAACTGAAATAAAATGATATATATAAAAAATATATAATTATTAGAAAAGCATTAATATTAATTCAACATAATAAATGTATAAATAATAAATAAATAATTAAAAATAATAAAAAATAGAAATAGAAATGTTAAAATAAAATACTAAAATTATTACTAATAAACTAAAATAAAATACAATAAATAAAATAAAATAAAATAATAAATATTTATTATTACTATAATTAATAATTCAACTAAACTAATAAATAAAACTTAAACAGAAGTTAGAAATGTTCCCTCTTGGCAGGTAAATGAAACAAAATATGTTTTAGATAAAGTACTAAAAGTATTACAAATAAATCAAAATAAAAATAAACTTTTAATAGAAATAAAAATAACTAATAAAAATAACAACCACATAAACAATTACTAAAACAAAATTAAGATGAAAATTGAAAATATAAAAGCCTAAATATTTAATACTATTACATATAAGAAATGCATAATATAATATAATATAATATAATAATTATTTATTATAAATATAATTAATTCAACTAAGAAATGAAATGTTGCCTCTTTTCAACTAAATGAAGTAAAATATGATAAGATAAAGTACTAAAATTATCACAAATAAAACTGAAATGAAAATAAAAAGAAATAAAAATGACCAATAAATATAACAAAAGCACATAAAATTAAGATGAAAACTGAAAATATAAATTGTAAAAAGTCAAAATATTTATTAGTTATATATAAGAAATTTATAAATTAACATATTTAAAAAATTACAACTATTTCTAGACAAATATATGGAATGCCTATTTCATTATATTTCTTAACAATACACAAGCTATTACTAGTCATTAATGCAGAGCAGCTCAAGTGGACATCTTTAATTTAATTGGACCAATAAAAGGTCTCACCTGGTCTCTGGTATCCCATAGTGAATCGTTGGTATCCATGGAAACAGTGTGGCCTATGGCAATGTCTCAAATGATGCCAATAACCAGAATAATAGGCCAGATCAACTGAATGGAAATTAAGCCCAATACACACGAGACAAAACATGAACCAGCCTGTCATGATTCACCAGATATTGAATCATAAATATCTTGACTATGTGTCTAAGATTGTAAAAGCAGCAAATGTCTCATGAAAGTCTGAGCAATCTGAGAGGGACGGACTGAAGCAGCAGGTTTTATTCCCTCCCTGCCTGTGAAAATGCCTTCATCTGACTCACTCTCTCCTCCTTTTAAGTCTGCATCTCATGTATTTCACAACACTTGTAATCAATGGAATTCGACTATATTTTAAGTGGAATTGATTCTAATTTTTTTCATATGAAAGTCATATGAAAGGATTATTATTGTATGTCTCTCTATACTTGTAGTCCATCCTGTTGTTTGCATAATTAAAATTGGTTAATTACGTTATCATTTCATCACAAAATACGACAATTTATTGTCATATACCTGTGCATGAAGCCGACAAAGTTTTAGCTGGCATTCGAGTTCATATAAAATCTGTGGAGCAGGATTTGGTTTAATATGAAAGAGTCCAAAGATCTAAACCATCTGTAGGACGAATGCAAATATCTGAAACATCAGAAAGATGAATAAATCTCGCAGTGGCGTTTCTCAGAAGAATATGAAGAACCAGAGAGAGAAACGATCTCCTGTGGCCAAACACATTACAGTCAGATATACACAAACACGCTGAAAGACGTCTGAATACAAGCAGAGAAACTGGGTTAAACTTTGACCGAATTCCAGCATTCTTCAGTCTGTTTGAGGATTTTCAGAGTCACATGATTTGACCAGTGATTAGACTGGAATAAATGAACAATAACTATGATTTATTCTAATCTAGCCGTCTGTCTGTCTGTCTGTCTGTCTATTGATCGTTCTATCAATCTATTGTTCTACCTATCACTCTATCTATCTATTGTTCGATCAGTCATTCTATCTATCTATTTGGCTATTCATCTATCGATCGATCGATCAGTCGTTCTATTGCTCTATCATTCTATCTCTCTATTCATCTCTCTCTCTATTTAATGTTTTCTATTTAATGTTTTCTCTCTCTCTATTTAATATTTAATGTTCTATCTCTCCATCTATTCATTGTTCAATTGCTCTGTCGTTCTACTTATCGCTCTATCTCTATCCATCTTTCTATTTATCGTTCTATCACTATATCTATCGCTCTATCACTCTATTTATCGCTTTATCTCCTTATTTATCGCTCTGTCGTTCGATATCTCTATCCATCTCTCTATAATTTTATCGCTCTATCATTCTATCACTCTATCGTTCTCTCTATCATCTCTCTATTTATCGTTTTATAGCTGTCTATCACTCTAACATTCTATCTATCGCCCTATCCATCTCTCTATTTATCTTTTTATCGCTCTATCATTCTATCTATCGCTCTATCATCTCTCTATCGCTTTCTGCTTATTTATCGCTCTATATCTCTATCCATCTCTCTATTTATAATTTTATCGCTCTATCATTCTATCTATGGCTCTCTCTATCGCTTTATCTCCTTATTTATCGCTCTATATCTCTATCCATCTCTCTATTTATCATTTTATCGCTCTATCATTCTATCACTCTATCGTTCTCTCTATCATCTCTCTATTTATCGTTTTATATCTGTCTATCACTCCTAACATTCTATCCTATACGCCCTATCCATCTCTCCTGGCCCTTCGCTCTATCATTCTATCTATAAGCTCTATCATCTCTCTATTTATCACTTTATCTCCTTATTTATCGCTCTATCGTTCTATCTCTATCCACCTCTATTTATAATTTTATCGCTCTATCATTCTATCTATCGCTCTGTCGTTCTCTCTATCATCTCTCTGTGTATCGTTTTATAGCTGTCTATCACTCTAACATTCTATCTATCGCCCTATCCATCTCTCTACTTATCTTTTTATCGCTCTATCATTCTATCTATCGCTCTATATCTCTATCCATCTCTCTATTTATAATTTTATCGCTCTATCATTCTATCACTCTATCGTTCTCTCTATCATCTCTCTATTTATGGTTCTATAGCTGTCTATCACTCTATCATTCTATCTATCACTCTATCGCTCTCTCTATCATCTCTCTATTTATCGTTTTATAGCTGTCTATCACTAACATTCTATCTATCGCCCTATCCATCTCTCTATTTATCTTTTTATCGCTCTATCATTCTATCTATCGCTCTATCGTCTCTCTATTTATCGCTTTATCTCCTTATTTATCGCTCTATCGTTCTATATCTCTATCCACCTCTCTATTTATAATTTTATCGCTCTATCATTCTATCGCTCTGTTTGTTCTCTCTGTCATCTCTATTTGTATAGTTCTATAGCTGTCTATCCTCCTAACGGTCTATCTATAAGCTCTATCCATCTCTCTATTTATCTTTTTATCGGCTCTATCATTCTATGCATTCTATAAACATATCCATCTCTCTATTTATCGTTTTATCTCTCCCTATTTATGACTCCTATGGTTCTATATCTCATATCCATCTCTCTATTTATGAATTCTATGCAGCTCTATCGTTCTCTCTCTGTCCATATATTTATCATTCTAATACGCTATATCTATCACTCTGTCTATCTCCCATATCTATCTCTCTATTTATCGTTTTATCGTTCTATCATTCTATCGCTTTATCCATCTCTATTCATCATTTTATCGCTCTATCATTCTATCGCTCTGTTGTTCTCTCTATCATCTCTCTATTTATCATTCTATAGCTGTCTATCACTCTAACATTCTATCTATCGCTCTATCCATCTCTCTATTTATCTTTTTATCGCTCTATCATTCTATCGCTCTATCCATCTCTCTATTTATCGTTTTATCTCCCTATTTATCGCTCTATCGTTCTATATCTCTATCCATCTCTCTATTTATAATTCTATCGCTCTATTGTTCTCTCTCTGTCCATATATTTATCATTCTGTCGCTATATCTATCACTCTGTCTATCTCCCTATCTATCTCTCTATTTATCGTTTTATCGTTCTATCATTCTATCGCTTTATCCATCTCTATTCATCATTTTATCGCTCTATCATTCTATCACTCTAGCATTCTTTATCTCTATCCATCTCTATTTATCGTTTTATCACTATTTATCATTCTATTGTTCTTTATCTCTCTCCATCTCTCTATTTATCATTTTATAGCTCTATTTATCGCTCTGTTGTTCTATATCTCTATCCATCTCTCTATTTATCATTTTATAGCTCTATTTATCGCTCTGTTGTTCTATATCTCTATCCATCTCTGTTTATCATTCTGTTGCTATATTTATGGCTCTATCGATCTCTCTACTTATCGTTTTATCGCTCTAATGTTCTATCGCTCTATCATTCTTTTTCTCTATGCATCTTTCTATCGTTTTATCGCTCTATCGTTCTTTATCACTATCCATCTCTCTATTTATTATTTTATCACTCTATTTCTCACTCTATTGTTCTATATCTCTATCCATCTCTCTATTTATCGTTCTATCGCTATACCTATCACTCTATCTTATCTCTATTTATTGTTTTATCTCTCTATCATTCTATCACTCTATCATTCTTTATCTCTATCCGTCTCTCTATTTAGCGTTCTATCACGCTATCATTCTATCACTCTTTATCTCTATCTATCTCTCTATTTATCGTTTTATCGCTCTATCATTCTCTCTATCACTCTATCGTTCTATATCTATATTCTATCTCTCTACTGTTTTATCTATCGCTCTATCATTCTATCTCTCTCTGTCTATCATTCTATCTATAGTTCTATCTATCCATCACTTTATCATTCCATTTATAATTCTATCTATCTATCCATCTATCTGTCTATCTACGTATATATTAGGGATGGGACAATACATCATTTATCGTCCCATCCCTAGTATATATATATCTTACAGTTCTTTTATTCAGTTCATTCCTCTACATGTGTTTTCTGTTAAATGCTGAATGAGAACACTTAGGCAAATGCAATCATCGACTTGTGTTGTTTTGTGCAGTTGTCCTGGACATGGGAAAAGATTTACAATACCAATGCATCTTTGTTGAAAACCAGATTTGAGGTTTCAGTTTTGGTCCAAGAGAATGAACCACAGTTACGGACTTAAAAGAAATCTGCTGGCAAATCTGACATTTTACACTTCCAGAAAAAGTTTCCAGTTTCTCTGATTTCCACCTATGACACCTCCTGGGAACCAAATTCTGGTTGAAAAATGGAGGTTTGCAATGTTACCAATTGTTCTGGAGAATAATCAGCAAATCTGTCTCTGCAAACATTTACTGAATGGGTTTATTATTACGCATATAATTTTATTTGCGTAATAGTGAATGTCCAGCAGCAAAATTAGAGTTCTAGATTTCTACACAAGTTTCCAAGAGACATTCTGTTCCACTCCTCCAAAAAGGAAGTTATAAATTCTGACTTTCCTAGCCGAATGGAGCAAACAGGAAATAGAACCCACATGCAATGAGTTTGACTGCCATTATAGTGAGAGCACCATCTTTGCAGACAGTATCTGTCTGATGAAAGAGCTAAAAGGAGAGCGGATGGGACTTACCCTGACAGGTTTTGCCGTCCTCTTTGAGCTCTTGACCTGCGGGACACTTGCAGTAGAAACTGCCGATGGTGTTACAGCACAGAGCTTCACACCCTCCGTTGGTCTCTTCACACTCGTTTACATCTGACAGCAAGAGAAAACAAACACATTACAGTCTACAGATGAGGATCGTTTACAGATTTGCAACAGCTTGGACAATCGCTTCCAAATGTTTACAACTTGGAGACATGTAAACGTATTCATACAGACCAATTATGAAACTTCACGCTTATGCATGAGGATGCATTATGACCAGTTGACAGGATTGTATTAATATTGCTAAAAATACATAAAAGTTATTTTGTAAAAAAAGATAACATTTTAGGTTTATTATTAATCTCAGCCTGCAATAAGACTCACTGAATAGGTCATCTGAGGTGCTCATTGGTGGAAATTCATTGCTATACTAAAACATAACATACTTTTTCCATCTTCCCAACATAGACATAATAAAAAGAGGTTTTGCCCATGACAGTCTGCTGCCAGTGAGTAAATCATATGTGTAATGAAAGGCACATTTAGCTTTAACAGGTTCTGACAATAATGTTTTTTTTGATTATTCAGTTGAAGCTACTGAAATGTGGACCGCCAGTGGATTTTTCATGGGAAAGTGTTCATATGAAAGCTGTCACATTGGCCGTTTGTCAGTTTCCATATCTTTTTACTATGAACACATCGTTGCTTATGCGGTCAGAGGGTTTGGTGCATTTCGGGTATGAGAAAGTACAAGTAGACATATGCATATAAGCTGTAGAAATAGTAAAAGCAAAATGTTTTTCCAATTATATTCAAAGACTAAATTTACTGTAAGTGACTTTTTTCTACAGTAGAACAGTAAAGAAGGTTTTTAGCTGAAACCGTGGTCCTTGATGACAAACTATTGCATTTTATGAATCACCAAGGACCACCGTTTCAGTTAAAACTTTCCTTTACTGAAGAAAAAGGCACCTACACTACCAGTCAAAAGTTTTTGAACAGTAAGATTTTTTTAATGCTTTTTAAAAAAAGTCTCTTCTTTATTTGATCCAAAGTACAGCAAAAACAGTAAAATAAATTATTATCGTTGTGGAACATGAGTAGAACTCAACAAAATTTATTTGAAATAGAAACCTTTTGTAACATTATAAATGTCTTTATCATCACTTTTGATCAATTTACAGCATCCTTGCTAAATAAAAGTATAAATTTGTATAATTTATTTCCCAAAAAACAAACAAACAAACAAATAATTATACTGACTTTAAGCTTTTGAATGGTATAGCATATAATGTTATAAAAAGCTTTTTTTTATTTTAGATAAATGCTGATCTTTGGATCTTTCTATTCATCGAAGAATCCTGAAAGAAAAAATGTACTCAACTGTTTTAAATATTGATAATATTATATCTTGAACAGCAAATCAGCATATTAGAACGATTTATGAAGGATCACGTGACTTGAGTAATGATGCTAAAAATTCAGCTTTAAAATCACAGGAATAAATTACATTTTATAATATATTAAAACAGAAAACAATTATTTTTAAATATTTTAAAATTTTACTGCTTTTTTTTTTACTGTTGTGGATCAAATAAATGATGCAGGCTCGATGAGCGGAAGAGACTTCTTTAAAAAAAAAAAAACAACTAAAAAAACATTTAAAAAATATTAGTGTTCAAAAACTTTTGACTGGTAGTGTCTTGGATCTTGGATAGCCTGAGGATGAGTAAATTAACAGCAATTTCATTTTTGGGTGTATTGTGCCTTTAAAACAGAATTTAAAGGAATACAGAACCTCCCTCATTACAAAAAGGAACAGTGTTTTCTTCCCATGTCCAACAAAACCACTGCTTTATTTCCAGTGGGCACAAATCATCTCAGTGGGATGGAGAGGGACATTTTGACATTTGATTGGCCTCAAACCACTTTAAGTTAATCAGAAAAAACTAAATTGCTGGAAAATTGTGTCCTTCAACAGGCCAACCAGCCTCACAGCGAGTCTTCGCCATTCATTCACGTTTCAACGCAGATGTTTAACAAATCTTCCCTTTACAGCCCATATATCCAGCTCTCACTCTCAAACACATGGAGATGTTTATGAGAAAATCGGTTTGTCGGTTTCCCAAAACATTATTTCAATAAAATCCTCACCACAACAAATTGGCCCCCGAAGAGCCGAGCGACGTGTGCTAGAGGAGGAAATGAACATAATGAAGCAGTGGATGGAGCTGCTGACGGAGGCGATCACACCATTACACGTTATATGATTAGCATCTGTCATTTTTTAAATCTGGACAACTTTGAAAGCTTATAAATCTTAAAGGAAGATACATCAAGCAAAATCTGCTCAATATGTTATAGTTTGGGTAGAAATACAATAATTTCTTACTCCACTTACTATTACAAACAAACTATTGATAAATAGATTAATAACTGCTAAAAAAAAAAAATCTATACGTCCATTATATTCAACATAATGAGAATAAAATGAGTGACAGATCATGACAGGTCAGATCTACATCCAGACTGGAACATCAACAAGGAAATGGAGACGAACGACATTCTTTCATTGAGAGGTCACGACCCTTTTCATGCCCCGAGGCCGACCTGCTGGTCAAGGACTTGAAAGAGACACCCTGCAAGAACAGCAGTGTTTTCTTCCGTCAGGCGTCCTGCTTTAGGCCACACACCTGCACGGAGACAGAGACACTGGTTTGGAAAGAGGGTGTCAGCAGCGGTGTGCAGGGTCACTGAGGTCAAAGGTCACAGCCACATCATGAAGTCTGGCACGTATCAGGAAGACTGTGTAACGCACACTGAAAATGAACTAATCCCCAAAAAACAGCAAAAACTAGAGGTCATATAATGAAAAACATGATTTTGCTCACTCCCCTAAAATAATAGTGCAGTGTAAACATTTACTTTCAGAAGTTCCTGTTCCAGTCTCACACAGACAATTAGTATAAAAACAGCATATTTTATAGCCAACACAGTATTCATTTCACTTTCATCACTTCAAAATCATTTGACCAGCCAACGTTTATATATCAACACCTAGTTGATGGTTAACACCATTGCTACTCATTCCACATGCAAAAATGTTAACCAATCACAACAGAGGTCATTTACATGTAAGTGGTGCAGTATGTAATATTGACAGCGAGTGGTTGAAATGGGTACTGCAGTCCAAATTCAAAACCCTGGAAAAAGTTGATTTTCCTGCTCCTTCCTATTGGATGAATTGGCAGTGGGCGGAGTCACACAGACCAAAACAAAAACAGACATTCCGTCACGGAACAGACATTTCAAAACAGAATAACTGGCTGTTGTTTTTTAGAGAAACAAGTATTTGAACTTAGCATGTTTCCTAAATATCTGCAAACATATTATGGTATTTTTTTTTCTTTAAAACGGTCAAAACACTTGATCTTACCATTTAACATTCATATACAATTAGGCTCAGAGGAGAAGACAACATTGCTTTGGCTCTCAGGGGCCCAGTATCTCCTGATTAAATTGCATTTTAACTATAAATTGTGAATTTTAATCTTTTTTTTATTTATCCCTTCTTTTTCCCATTCATTTTTATCATTCTTTTAGTAATAATTATCTATAATTAGTTTTTAAATTAAATTGCTCAATTCCTTTTTTGGTTAATTACATTTATTATGTAAAATGATCACTGTATATGTCAAATATGCTTAAAAAAACATGCCTTATAATATGTGAGGCAGCCATTAAAAAAAATCAGTCTAACTTCTATAATGAGAGTCATAAGATCCTGATTAAGCTCCATAAGTTCTCCATTATCTCTAAGCAAAGCACTGTTATTGTGAGAGACATAGTTTCATCTTTCTGTTCTTCTGGAGAATAACATTCAGACACGGTTTGAGTTGAGACAATGAGATGTTTAAATTTAGTTTTCGGTTTTGCACAATGCGATTTAGTCTGGAGATTATGATAAAAAAGCAGCCAGGAATTTGATGCCGTCAGCTGGATGGTGTTCAGACACGGTTCCTCTGCGTTTCAACAGACTTGTTTTACCAACAAAGAAATTCTGTCAAAACGACCAATAGATCATAAAGCTGACATTACAAATAAAACCCACCACAAACAAAGAACCAGCTGATCTTTTAATTGATTTTCATCTACTCAAACTCAAAAAACAAGCCAAGCCAAGCTGAAATGAAAACGTACCAAGATGTAGATGGGTTTGTTTCTTCATCACATTTAGAGAAACTTCACACTCACCAATGGATCCCTTTGCAAGTGAATGGGTGCCGTCAGAATGAGAGTCCAAACAGCTGATAAAAACATCACAATAATCCACAAGTAATCCACACCACTCCAGTCCATCAGTTAACATCTTGAGAAGACAAAAGATGCATGTTTGTAAGAAATGAATCCATCATTATGACGTTTATAACTTCAAACCATCGCTTCTGAACAAAATATGAGTCCATAATCCATAATAGCGCTTCCTCTAGTGAAAACACCCATTCCCTTTTGTTTTCTCAGATCAAAATTCACCCATATGTTTGTTTAGAGCTGTTTTAGACTGTTTTTGCTTGTTAAATGGTGCTTGATCTATGCAGATTTCTCTACTGATTCAGATGAGCTGACTTTTTTCACTGGACAAAGTAACATCTTAATCATCTTAACAATGGACTTGTTTCTTACAAACAAGCAGCTTTTTGCTTCACAGGATGTTAATTGATAGACTGGAGTGGTGTGGGTTACTTGTGGATTATTGTGATGCTTTTAAACAGCTGTTTAGACTCTCAACCTGACGGCACCCATTCACTACAGAGGATCCATTGGTGAGTAAATGTTCCTACTACTATTCCTTTAGCAAATTTCTGCTTCACATCTCCTTCAAGAGTTCTACAGAAGAAAACAACGTCAAACAATGACAGCTTTCATTTTTGGATGAGCTATTTCTTTAAACATTTGCAACCTCTGCAGGAAAATAATTCATAGGGAATGTTTCTGGTTCTGTAAGTTATAAATCTGTTATTCCAAACACACACATGTGCAGATATGCACTCATGCGCACACATATAAAACATGATCTATGTTTTACAGCCCGTAACATTTTCTGCTTGAGAAAATCTGTTCAACTTTTGGTCAGTGCCACATGTTCAGATCTAATGCATATGAACCTGTCAAAAAACCGCCACATTTGTGCAAAAACCACAATGTTTCACCTTTATCCATGTCTTTACACTTACACATTGTTTCTGAACAAAGAATAGCAGCAGGAAAACAATCTAAGGCGTGTATTTTTGACCACCAGCAATCGTTTAAACCCTTTCATGTGTCAAACTGGGAGATTTGTCTGTGTTTGCATTCCAGGCGTGCATTGTGTGACTTTCTCTCACGAAGTCAATGTGTTTCTGTGTAGACGGGGGTCCGTACCGTAGCTTGGCACAGCTGTTGGATCGTATGGGTCAGACAGAGAAAAAAAGAAAAACAGCCAGATAGCATCACTAGGGTCACCAATAGCAGAGATGCAGCCGTCCAGCACATAAATACACTCATCAGAGAAGCCAAGGGCAAAAAGCATCTGGCTCAAAATGATGTTATGCATCTTATCTGAAGCAGCAGGACAGTTTCCATTGTTTAATACTGTAAATAACTGAACAGTGATTCAGCAATAAAAAGCTGTGCGGTATGAATTTTTTATTCGTACTGCAGTAATGATTTTGGTATTCTTACTTCACGTTTTTTATATTTTTAATGTATTTCATTTAAATTCTTTATTGCTCTATATAATTTTTTAATGTTATGTTTAAATTGATTATTTAATTAATTTTTTTTCTTGCATTTATTCCAAATTTATCATACACTACTGTTTTTTAAAGACATTAAAACTTTTTATGCAACAAAAAAAAAGACAGTTGACGACATTTTTGTTACAAAAGATGGTAACACTTCACTTAAAGCCTTTATGCATAATGCATTATAAAGGTATACATAATGTACACCACCAGTCAAAAGTTTTTGAACAGTAAGATTTTTAATGTTTTTTTAAAAAGTCTCTTCTGCTCATCAAGCCTGCATTTATTTAATTCAAAGTACAGCAAAAACAGTAAAAATTTGAAATATTTTTACTATTTAAAAAAACTGTTTTCTATTTGAATATATTTTAAAATATAATTTATTCCTGTGATTTCAAAGCTGAATTTTTAGCATCATTACTCCAGTCACATGATCCTTCAGAAATCATTATAATATTCTAATTTGCTGCTCAAAAAACAGTATTATTATAAAACAGCTGAGTAGAATTTTTTCAGGTTGAACAGAAAGTTCAGAAGAACAGCATTTATCTGAAATAAAAACCTTTTGTAACATTATAAATGTATATATCATCACTTTTGGTCAATTTAAAGCATCCCTGCTAAATAAAAGTATTAATTTTTATCATTTCTTTCCAAAAAAATATCCAGAAAAAATGTACTCAACTGTTTTAAATATTGAGAATAATAATAATAATACAAAAATGTTTCTTGAACAGCAAATCAGCTAATTATAATGATTTCTGAAGGATCATGTGACACTGAAGACTGGAGTAATGATGCTGAATATTCAGCTTTGCATCACAGAAATAAATTATATTTTAAAACATATTCAAATAGCAAACAGTTATTTTAAATTGTAAAAATATTTTAAAATATTACAGTATTTACTATACTTGTGATCAAATAAATGCAGCCTTGGTGAGCAGAAGAGACATTTATTATTTGTGCATATACTATTGTTATTATATAAAATGCATTAAGGCAAAGAGCCTAGTCTTTATATTATACAAATTTCCTTTACGCTAAAGCAACCTTAAGTCCAATCATTCATCAAAGAAATATAATTTATGTCTGGAACATAAATAGTGCTGAAAAATGATGAGTTCAAGTACAAAACTTGAGGTAAGGAGTTTGCTCAAATCACTAACTCTAAGAATGAGCAAAAGCAAGACCTTCATAAAGACTAATGCTCTGTAGCTGTGCAATAACCATTACCTGATTCAGCAATAAAAAACTCTGCCTCCCTGATTCATTTCTTACACTGACAAACTGATGAACAAACAAAAAAACGACGACAACGAACATGTACCTCATCCATCATTACTGACACTGTAGCTACTGTGCACTGGAGAATAAACACTGCCCCCTGCTGCCTACATAGTGCACTTAGAAGAAGCCTGCAGACAAACAGGCTCACAATGTAAGACATATGAAATACTCCAGCCACATATAATCCATAACCAACCACATCTGTTCACATTCACCAATGCGTTTCTAGAACCTAATCTTCATTTAAAAAGAATTGCTTTAAACAGAAAGTCAAAATTGTATAAACGCTGCATGCAACTGATCCATACAGTCCGAGAGCACATTTAAAACCATGCAAAGAATTATGGGATGATATTCAGATTCTTTATCAGATAAAGACGACCCTCTTGTACACCAGTTGCACGCTCCCTGTGCATGCATCGTTATCAGGAGGAGCATAATCGAAAGCAACGACAAAACATATTCATGACATTCAGATATCAAAGCATAACTTTCCATTCTAAACTAATACCAGATCCTCCGGCGCCGACCGCAGCTATTATTCAAAGCAGAGAGCGAATAAACTGGAACATCTCGCGTAAAACTCGACTCCTGCTGTGAATCTATATCACAGAGTTTTGCGGCTAATCATGTGTTTATGCTCAAACATCTGCAACTGCTCTGACTTTTAAATCAAGGCATGTGGGCGAGTAAATGAATCTATATTTGATAGTGTCAGTTGATTTGTGGTACAAACGTGTGGTTTCTGATCTCGCTAGGCCAGGAATAAACTCTACACATTCATGCAAATGTAAATGTGCAAACTTGACTTAATACAGCATGCTTTTGCATTAAGGTTAGCTAGCTGAATAATGCAATATTCAGTTTTATGGCAAAGATATGGGCACATGTTTAGTACTGTGTGTACTGCCAGATGCAAACTTGAAAGCGTTGGCCAAGAATTTGTGTCTGTGCAGCTGTATAAAGGATATTTCTGGTTTTAATGTTACCACACCATTACACACACACACGTCTGGCATGAGATGGGCAGTCGTGTATGTAAAACCAACAATCATCGGCTTCATGATGCTTTAATTAGAAGCATTTTTCAGCAGTTCTGGGGTGAAATGAAAAGTTAAAACAGAGAGGAAAAATACAATAAAATAAAATAAAAATTAATAAACAAAGAATGAAAAGAATTAATAAAAAACAAACAAGAAAATAAAAATACTTAAAACAATAAATAAAGAATAAATACATAACTAAGATAAATAAATATAAATATAAATAAGTAAAAAGTAAACAAAAAAGAATAAATAAAAATTAATAAACAAGTTACAAAATAAAAGGAATAAATAAATAATAAATAAAGAATAAAAAGAATGAATAAAAACAAATAACAAAATAAAAAGACTTAAAACAATAAATAAAGAATACATACATAACTAAGATAAATAAAATTAAATAAGTAAAAAGTAAACAAATTAAAAAAAGAATAAATAAATAAATAATAAAAAGAAAGAATGAATAAATAAAAACAAATAAGAAAATAAAAATACTTAATAAATAAAGAATAAACATAACTAAGATGAATAACTAATAATAAATGAAATTAAATAAGTAAAAAGTAAATAAATTTAAAAAAAGAATTAAAAAAAACAAATTAAAATAATAATTAAAAATGTAAAAAAATTAAAAAGAAAAAAGAAATAATAAATAAAGCATAAAAAATAATGAATAAATAAAAACAAATAAGGAAATAAAATACTTAAAACAATAAATAAAGAATAAATACAAAACTAAGATTAATAACTAAGAATAAATAAAAATTAGATAAGTAAAAAGTAAAAAAATTTAAAAAGAATAAAAAATAATTAAACAAGAATAAAGAAAAAATAATAAAAAAATAACAAAGAATGAATGAAAAGAACGAATAAATAAAAAAGGAGAAAATAAAAATACTTAAAACAATAAATAAAGAATAAACACATAACTAAGATAAATCACTAATAATAAATTAAATAAGTAAAAAAATAAACAAATAAAAAAAAATAAAATAAAAACAAATTAAAAATATTAAAAATAAATGAATACATAAAAAAGAATAAAGAAATAATTAAAAAAAAGACGAAAGAATGAAATAATAAGTCAGAGCTCTCCGGGGGAACTCAAACATTTCCCGTCAAATTTTTCCAGGAGCGAATGCTCTGCTTTCCACATTAATTTCACAGCTTTAAACTCTTACTGTATGTAAACAACCGTCTCATTTTTGTCTATTTTTGTTTCTCCAAAGAAGAAACATCTCAGACAGAGATTCCAGTACAATATCTAATTCCAATATTAAATATTTACCATCATGCCCAAAAGAAACTTGGCAGAGCATCTCTATTGTCAGTAAATACAAAGACTGACAGATTATACAAATACTATCTCTGAGCGATTATTATATAAACTCATCACAAAATCAAAACCGTCCCTGAGAATGTCTCACAACGGAGTTCAGCTAGACAAAAACCATTCAGATTCCTCACATATCTGTCTTTGAGAACAGCTGTGTTTTGTTTTTACACAATTCTTCTTCCCAAGACATGTGTTGACAAGACAGAGAATCAGCACTATCGTTCACTAACAACTCCGGGAGTTTAGCTGAAAACCACAAATGGACACATTTGAGGAGCTATAAGGGCTGTTTTTATAAATGATACATACATACACACACACACACACACACACACACACATATATATGTGTGTGTGTGTGTGTGTGTGTTCATATATGTGGTATATATGTGACATATATATATATATATATATAATGTATATAACACATATATACCACATATATAAACACACACACACACACACACACACACACACACACATATATATGTGTGTGTGTGTGTGTGTTTATATATGTGGTATATATAAATACACAAACACAAAAACACATATATATAAAATGCCAAAATTGTATATTATGTATAATTTTATATTTATAATTATTATAATTATATATTATGACAAATAAGTAAATATATAAGGATATATTAGTAAAATTAATAAATAAATAAATAGAAATATATAATGATATGTTAGTAAAATAAATTATAAATAAAAACTTATAATTATATGTATTTAATTATTATATTTTGTTTATAATTTTTAAAATTAAATATTTATATATTTATATTTAAATATTATATAACTCTTATAATTATATACATTTTTAATTATTACATTTTGTTTATAATTTGTAAAATATATATTAATATATTTTTCAGACGACCAAATTTGATCAACTAGTTTACCATTTAGATTCCAAAATCACAGATGTAAAAAGTACATATTATTACAAATAAGTATATAAATATATAAGGATATATTAGTAAAATTAATAAATAATAAATAAACCTAATAAATACATAAGGATATATTAGTAAAAGAAATATATACATTTATAAGTTATAAATATATAATAATATATAATAAATATAATAAATATAACTCCAGAGCTCTGAGTAAAATAAATAAATTAAATAATATGAAATAATAATAAATTAAATAAATATACTAAGCAATTCTAGAGCACTGACTGAGTTTTGTGAAACCACATATGAATTGACAGACACATCTGAGCAACTACAAGAGGTGTTTAAAAAACATTTCAGGGTCCAAATACCCTTTACAGAGTCTCAAACGCCTTCTGAGCACATCAGTGGAAATGTTCCTTGTTTTCTGGTCTAAGAATCTTTGCTTATGACACTCAGAATTGGTGTCAGTTCTGTTAACGATGCTTTGACATTTTTCAAACTTAATTAGACGACCTCCCGGCCCCCTGTCAGCCTGCTGGATCTGGCTTTGTGCACTGATGCGCTGTGTGAAATGTGTGGTCAAATCAGCACCGCATATGTGAGAGAGAAAGCGAGTTGGAGTGAATTTCCCAGCAGTCCTGTCTCAGATGGATGCCGCTGCTTACGTGAGACGGACGAGACCCCCAGTACTACGGATCTGAGCGTGCCTGAGAACCGAATTCCTACGAAACACAGCAAAACTGAGCAGATTTACTTGTTTGAAAAGACTAAGCTCAAGCAGACGCCAAACATCCCTCTATTTCTTTCTCGGGGTCTCTAATGGTCTCCAGCTCGATGTCTCAGAATCACGTTGACGTCCAGACAAAAGATTTGTTTTCGTTTGCTCTCGTTCCCGTCTGGTTTACAAAGCTCCTGGTGTTAACAAGAGACAAAATATGTTTGGCAAAGCCCGCGGGGCTGATCTTTAACCCGCGCTCTGTATCTGAGTATCGGAGCGTTACCTGTTTGGGCCTGACGGACGCTTTGACCCCAGACTTGGGAATGTTGTGTTGGAGCCTGCAGGGAACTGAGGACTCCGAAAGGAATGTCCAAATTACTACCTCATTTCTGCATAAGTACTCTGTGTACGTGCATCATGTAAGTTAACTATCACTAGGGAATGTGCAAAATGACCCACTGTTCAATTCTGACTAGCTAGTTATTCATTTGATTACACACACATATAATAATGTAAATTATAATATATTCTATAATTTATTCAAAATTATAATAAATAAGAATATGATTGCATGTATTTAAAATAAATATTCTATTTTTTTTTAATTAATAATATATTCTATAATTTATTCAAAATGATAATCAATAATAATTATTTATTCATGTATTTATTTATTTATGACTTCAGATGCAAAAAAAACGTCTGTCTGAGATTTTTTCTTTTAAAAGGAGCATTTTTACCAGGCTCAGTAATTTTATCAGTTATTTCACTTTAATGACAATGAAAAGGTTATTAGCCAGCTATTATAATGCCTATTTTAAAAAATGTCCAATGTGATAAAAATGATAAAAGAAAAATATCTAAAGTCCTCACATACATGTATATTACATTTATATTTCATAATATATTTAGTAGTATAAAATGTAGTAATTTTTAATATATATGTATATATATATACATATTATTATTATTATTATTATTATTATTATTATTATTATTATATATTTATTATAAATCCTAAAAAAAAAAAAATTACTTACTAAAATAAAGTACATTTAATATATTTATACATTTATTTATAAATTATAATTATTTGTATAATATAATTTTAAAATGATATATTATAAGTAACTTACAAATTATTCATTATACTTGTTAATAATTATAATTTGTAAACATTTATACATTTATGAATTTTAATAAATATGAATGATAATAATAATTATACAAGTAATCATTAAGTAAATAATAATTATTTAAATAAATTAAATATTTACATCTATAAATTATAATACATTTCAAATTTAGAAATTATTTAAATTATTTATATCATTTAATTTAAAAATGATACATGTAATTGAGCAAAACGTATTATAATTTATAAATCTATAAATTTAAACAAATTTCCAATAGATCCAACATAAAATTGAAATATGAAGACCAAAAAATAAATTTTATATATAGCACAAATACTGTTTACTTATAAATCCTAATAAAACAAATCAAACAAATATTTATTAATTATTTAATTACATTTTAAAAAGCTGAATTAGTTATTAGTAAGTATAGGTAAATAATACAAATGAAATTTAATTATATACACTACCAGTCAAAAGATTTTTAATGTTTTTTTAAGAAGTTTCTTTTATTTTTTCTATTCATAAAAATAATCCTGAAAAAATGTTAAAAAAATAAAATAAAATAAAAAAAGGTGACACTGAAGACTGGAGTAATGATGCTGAAAATTTAGCTTTGATCACAGGAATAAATTACATTTTAAAATATATTTAAATAGAAAACTGTTTTTTTAAATAGTAAGAATATTTCAAAATTTTACTGTTTTTTGCTGTATTTTTGGATCAAATAAGAAGGGACTTATTTAAAAAAAAAAATCTTACTGTTCAAAAACTTTTGACTGGTAGTGTATAGTAGAAATAATTTAAAAAAAAAAAATGTAAAAATGGCTAAATGTCTGACTTCATTCAGGAAGGTAAAGCAGGTGTGGATCAAGGTCATTGCAGGAGTAAAAAGTGCTGCTGACTCACTTTGATCACATCACATCAACCTGTCAGAGCTCCTCAAGGGTCCTTCAGTCATCACCACACGCTCAAAAACACAAAACATCACGTCACATCTCACAAAGAATCAACGATTAAATATCTTTAAAAACCAGACACGGTATGCAGGGACACTTTGGGTTGAGAATGCTGTTTTGTGTTTAAATGAAACTCAAAATAAGCTTACTAAAGCATAAAAACGCTATGCGTCTCATGCATTTAGAGACTGAAGACGTCTCTATCTGTCAGCGTAGGACAGACAGCTGGACTCTGAGATGACACAATAATGGTGTTTTGCAAACAGCTGTCAGTTTCAGGTCTAAATGCACATGACGTCCGGACCCAGAGTGAGCATGATGGGCCTTTCATCAGGTCAAACGCTGCAGGAATTTCAGCTCAATTAGGACAGATTAAGGCATCAGACTCCAGCATGAGAAACTCATTCTGACTGGAGGTTTCCAGCAGCAGGAAACTATCAAGACCCAGGCTATATATTCTTTTCTGCCCTATAAATGGCAAAATAAGGAATGAAAATGGGAAGGAAGCAGGCAGGAAGCAGGGATTGTGGGTTTACCCAGAGGCAGGTTTATTGTGGCAGTAATGAGAGAGTCGCACTGCTCTCTCTCTGCTCTTAAAATGAGATGTTATTTGAAGAAAATGTCATGAAGAACATTTTTGTACATTATTTTCATGACAATTAAGCAATTAAGCTTGCTTTCTTGCTTATTTATTTTATTCCAATTCTTCTCAATAGTGAGTTTCAACATATTGTTCTCTTTATAATACAATTTTACTGCACCAAAAAAAAAAAAAAAAACATATATATACATTTTAGTATTTACAGCATTTACATTGGTTTTTGCATTCAGAATCAGAATTTAGAAAAAGAAAATTCTAAAATTTCTTCAAAAAGCTTTTCCTTTATATTTCTTTCCATATATACATATTTATTTATTTATTTATCCATCCATCCATTATTATTATCCTAATTCTTCTCAGTGATTCTCAATATATTATAATTTTTATAAAACAATTTTACCACATAAAACAATTCAATATTATTTTTTCATATTTTATTTTTTGTAACATTTCTAAAGAAATTCAGAAAGGAAAAATTCTGAAAAAAATCCTTTTTCATATATATTTTTTCATCCTTTATATTTCTTTTCATATACACATACATATACTTATTTTCCATTATTATTATTCCAATTCTTCTCAATAGTGATTCAAATATATTATCATTTTTATAGTACAACAATTTTACTGCATCAAAAAAACAAATTTCAATATGATTTTTTTCATATTTTATTTTGTTTTACAACATTTCTAAAGAAATTCAGAAAAGAAAAAAATCAGAAAATAAATTCTAAAATGTCTTAATTTTTTTCCATATATATATATATATATACACATATATGTGTGTTTGTGTGTGTTATACATGCATTATATATATATATATATATACACTACCGTTCAAAAGTTTGGGGTCAGTAAGACTTGTAATGGTCTTTAAAGAAGTCTCTTATGCTCATCAAGGCTGCATTTATTTGATTAAAAATATAGAAAAAAACAGTAATATTGCAGAATGTTTTTACAATATAAAATAATGTTTTTTATTTTAACATACTTTAAAATAGAATTTATTCCTGTGATGAAAAGCTGAATTTTTATCAGCTGTTACTCCAGTCTTAAGTGTCACATGATCCTTCAGAAATCATTCTAATATGCGGATTTATTATTAGAATGATCAGTGTTGGATAATATCAACAGTTGTGCTGCCAAATATTTTTTTGAACCTGTGATTTTTTTTTTTCAGGATTCTTTCATGAATAACAAGTTTAAAAAGTACAGTGTTTATTCAAAATATAAATATTTTATAACAATGTAAATTATTTATTATTAACTTTTAATAAACTTTTAATTATTAACTTAATACATCCTTGGTGAATAAAAGTATTAATTTCTTAAAAAAAAAAAAAAAAGAAACAATAAAAATGTACTGACCCCAAACTTTTGAACGGTAGTGTATATATATATATATATATATATTTTACTTAGTTACTTAGCTATTTTTCATTATTCCATTAATAATATTAATATTAAAGTCTAAAATGTTTTTAAATATATATATATATACATATATATATTTATTTATTTATTTTCTATTATTATTATTATTATTATTCCAATTCTTCTTAAAAGACTTCTTTAAAACAGTACATTTTTATAATACAAGTCCACAGCTTTCTTTTTAAAGAAATTTATTTTTGCATTATAATGATCAGAATTCAGAAAAAAAAAAATCTAAAATGTTTTTAAAAAGCTTTTTCACAGCTTTAAAATAAAATTGTTTTCAATATTATTTTTTCATATTTTAGTACTTACATTTATAAATAAATTTCCATTATCAGAATTGCATTATTTATTTATTTTTATTTATTTATTATTAAAAATAAAGTTATGTGGGGTCCAAGCGACATAAGGTCAGTGAGTAAATGATAATGGCAATTTTGTATTTTTGCATAAAATGTTAGTTTAACAATGAGAAAGGTTAAAAAAAGGTAAGGAGGAGACATTTGCCAGACTGTGAGAAACTGCAACAGAGGAACCGTGGTGCATGTCGTATCAGGGCGTCCCATTCACGCTCACCCTCTATTGTCCCGCTGTGGCCGTCTCACCCGTGGAGAATTTCCCGGGTCATGGAACGCTGCACACTGACCAGATTTTTAATAACTGATTAATTCCTTGCAACACATACAATGCAGCCAGTGCAACAGGAATGTCAATGAGTCAGTCTGTTTAAAGGAGGATTTTCCATTGGAATGATGCTCTCTGATATCATTACATTACACGTGCAGAATGGGACTCAGGGAAGCGTTCAGACTTTCCCGGATCTCAGGAAAACACAGCTCAAACAGATGTGCAAAAGAGTACAATGACTGGAAAAACTCTAAAAAGGGATAAAACAGGGCGACTGCAAGAGCCAGATGAATGTCTGATGAACTGTCAAGATGACGAACATCGAAATATAAAACAGATTTTACATTTCAGGTGATGTTTTTTAACTAGCACAATGCAACAAGAACTACATTGTATTGTATAATTTTTTTTTACATTTATTTATTTTACAGTGCGTGTGTAAGGATGTAAGAAAATGCCTTTTTATAATTTAGTACATTATTTTCATGACATTTAAGCTTGCTTGCTTATTTATTTCAATACTATAAATAATTCTTATTGTAATAAGAATAATATTAATATAATATTATAATACAACTGTTTTACTGCATCAAAAAAACTATACATAATTTACAGTATTATTTTTCACATTTTAGTATTCACAACATTTATAAACAATGAGATTATATAGATCGATTTTTTTATTTGTTAATTATTTAAATGTTATTTTCATGACAAATAAACTTGCTTGATAATTTACTCATTTTACTCATGAATTCACTCATTTTCCATTTTCATTCATTCTAATACTTCTAATACTACTTTACTGCATCAAAAAATGTAAATATAAATAATTTAAGTTTC
This sequence comes from Labeo catla, assembly GCA_012976165.1. NCBI lineage: Eukaryota > Metazoa > Chordata > Actinopteri > Cypriniformes > Cyprinidae > Labeo > Labeo catla. Next base: position 579,170 of record VONZ01000447.1, on the reverse strand, counting down.
TTTTTTTTGTTTTTTGGTGTTTTATTTTTTGGTGCATTTTAGTATCGAGATAATATAGTTTATTTTAATATTTTCATTGTAATTTTAGTTTAGTAATTTTTTGTGTGCATTTCTTTTTTATGTATGTCTATATAGTTTTTATTTATTTTGATTTCATTTTTAATTATTTTAGTATGTCAAGTTAAACTAAATTAAAATGAGAAATGCAGCTAAAATAAGTAACTATCACAATATTATATAATAATAATTAGTGAATAAATAAGTTAATATTAAATAATATTTATTATTATTATTATTATCACTATTATTATTCTTATAAATTAAATAGTTTTAATTATTTTAGTATGTCAAATGAGTAATAAGTAAAATGAATCATGTTAAAATGAGTAATTTATCTCAATTTATATTTATAATTTAAATTTATAAATGTAATCTGTAAAAGGCTTTTATATTTTATTTCAGGTAACGAAAATATGTTTGTTTATTTTTTTTTTTTTATGGTTTTAATTTTACTTTCAGTCTTGGTTCACTATAATAACCCTGGGTATGTGTCACAAGAAACTATTTCAGTCTTTGCATTTCAAAATGTCATGTTATTATTTGCTAATAATTGTTTATACACATTTTCCAGTATTTATGCTGCTGACTGTTAGACTGATATTTTAGAAACCCATCAGCTGAATTACTCATGATGAAATGCACCAAGATGGAACATGTGCAATGTCAAACACATGTTTTACAGCTATGACTGCTATACACGTGACCATGGATAAACCGCAGCTCACTTCTCTTCAAGCCGTGTGAATGAATTACTACTACAACTACAGTTTCCCAGGCCTGCTAACTAGGATCAGGTCAAGATGAGTTGAGAATTCAGAAAACAAAACCATTTAAAATGCACTTGAACCATAAGTTTGTTTCACTCGATGTCGGAAAGTACATCAAACATAGTGAATTATAAACACAAGTTGTGTGTTACATTCTGTACCAAACCAGAAGTTTCCAAAGGCATTTTTAGTTTGAGAAAAGCTCGGTAAGCACAAAGGTGTTTGCCCCAGTGTCCTCGAGCTAATGGCCCATTAAATGGACTCCTATAAAGCTCAGCGCACAGGATGTGAAAGGAAAAAAATTAGCTGAGCAACTGGGGCTATAGATATAATTTACGTCCACTTTAATAGCCTTAAGACGGGCTGATAAACGAAGCACGGAAAGCAACGGCTGCGTACTAATGAACCGTAAAGGTGAACGGCATGTCGTTACTGGAGTCGGGTCAGAGAGGCCAAACTCTATCATTCCTGCACAGACAAACAGAATTAAAGAAAGTGGTACTAGAGAGTAACTTACTAAAAGCAGTAAAACTTCATCCAAATAAATGAAAATTGCAAAAAATTTAGTCAGGCCATCCAATATGCAGATGAGATTGTTTCTTCATGGTAAAAGATTCGTAGAAATGTAGCATTCCATCAATTGCCCACCAGTGGATCCTGTGCAGTGAATGGGTGCCGTCAGAATGAGAGTCCAAACAGCTGATAAAAACCATCACAGTAATCCACAAGTAATCCACACCACTCCAGTCCATCAGCTAATGTCTAGAATAGTAAAACACTGCGTGTTTGTAAGAAACAAATTCATCATTAAGATGTTTTTAACTTCAAACCATTGCTTCCTTTTAAGTCATCTGGTCTGAATCAGGAGAGAAATATGCAAATATGCACTGTTTACAAGCAAAAACAGTTGTAAACAAATATGTGGGTTGATTTTGATGTAAGAGAACAACAGGAAATGTTTTCATTGGAGAAAGTGTTATTATGGATTATGAACTCATATTTTTGCCAGAAGTGAGGGTTTAAAGTTAAAACGTCTGGATGAAGGATTTGTTTCCTAAAAATATACAGCTTTGGGCTTCAGAAGATGTTAATTGATGGAGTGGAGTGGTGTGGATTACTTGTAGATTATTGTGATGTTTTTATCAGCTGCTTGGACTTTCATTCTGACGGCACCCATTCACTGCAGAGGATCCATTGGAAAGTTATGGAATGCTACATTTCTTCAAATGTGTCTAAGAGTAAAGTTTCAGCAAATTTTCATTCTATTGTGCATGCAGCTTTGCTCTAAAAAAGCCTTATTAATTAAATGGAAGTCTGAATCTAGTCAAAATAAAAAAAAATTTAAAAAAAGACTCAATGAGCCAAAATGTACCAATTCAAAAAAGATTCAGAGTCGAAATGAACCAATTAAAAAAAACAAGACTCAATGAGTCAAAATGAACCAATTTAAAAAAGATTCAGTGCGTCAAAATGAACCAATTCAAAAAGTTTCAATGAGTCAGAGTCAAAACGAACCAATTCAAAAAAGATTCAGTGAGTCAAAATGCTTCATTCATGAAATGTGAGCAAAATGCCTAAATGAGTAAATAATCTGTAAACTCATTCATAAATGTTGAATGCAATTAAATGTGGTAATTTAAATACAGTAATTTCAGATTTTACCCAGAAAATCTCAATCTGCTCATTTTTGATGAATGATTTTACTTACTTGAGGGAGTGTAATTATGGATTATGAACTCATATTTTTTTCTCAGAAGCCATGGTTTAAAGTTAAAACATCTTTATGAAGGATTTGTTTCTTAGAAACACACAGCTTTTGGCTTCACAAGATGTTAACGGATGGACTGGAGTGGTGTGGATTACTTGTGGACTATTGTGATGTTTTTATCAGCTGTTTGGACTTTCATTCTGACGGCACCCATTCACTGCAGAGGATCCATTGGTGAAAAAGTTTCTCCAAATTTGTCTGAGAGTAAAGTTTCAGCACATTTTCATTCTACTGTGCATGCAGCTTTGCTCTAAAAAATGGCTTCAAAAAAGATTCAGTGAATCAAAACGAACCAATTCAAAAAAAGATTCAGTGAGTTTAAATGAACCAATTAAAAAAGATTCAATGAGTCAGAAACAAAATGAACCAATTCAAAAAAATTCAGTGAGTCAAAACGAGCAAAATGCCTAAATGAGTAAATAATCTGTAAACTCATAAATGTTGAATGCAATTAAATGTGGTAATTTAGATACAGTAATTTCAGATTTTACCCAGAAAATCTCAATCTGCTCATTTTTGATGAATGATTTTACTTACTCCATCTCCATTTGTCTGGCTTTTCACTCTAATTTACATCAGCAGTTTGTAATGAAAGTTGAGTAACAATTTAATTTTTGTCATTTCTATTAGTTTTTAGTGTTTCTTTAAATGTCTATATAGTTTTTTTTTCCGTTTTTATCACATCAAATTAAACTCAAATAAAATGAGAAATGTTGTTGAATAAACTAAGTTTAAAGTTGTTGTTGCTTTTTTTTTTTTTACATTTTATTTATTCCAAGATAAAGTTATTTTGTTTTTTAAAGCTTTTGTTTAAGTTAACTAACATTAAAAATAAAGCATGCAACAGACAAAAAACGTGATTCCTTCATATTTTTAGCATCAAGACACAATACTTGTCAGCTTTATCATTCATAAACATTCGCCTCTGTAAATCCAACACCTGTTTGCGGTCATTACCTCAGATAACCGAATGACGACTCCACACGTTTCAATGCACAATTACACGAGTCCTGCAAATCAACTCAAATGGTTTAGCTTCATTTCCACAAACAAGCTGTCGTCACCGTCGCATTCCGAGAAACTACTGAGGAATATTTATCATTCCAGCATATTCTCATCAGTACCGTTTGCTAAACTCTTGATAAACACGTTTTCACTGAGTCCCTGGGGTTTCTTTGTCTAATCTGGTCTCCATAAGCAAGTAGCTCGTTTCTGTTTACAACAGCCAAAGTTTGGATTCCATCAGAAAGCGCAAGCCAACTAAGAGACGGTGCTTAGAAAATCCTTCTCTGATCCTAAACACAGAACTAAAAACTGAAACATGACATGTATAATAATGAGGACTGTAGTAGCTCACTAGGAGTCATTGTTAACTGTTGTCCTGAAGGTTAAAAGCTCACTGACGGCTCTGTATTTATAGCTCAGGCTCTCAGTGGTCAGACGTCCACTTGACGACTACATGACCTGCTGTAAAACTGACACTCCAGCAACAGCTCTAAACGTCCTCCTCCATTAGCATCAACAGACCCTCAGCACAGGTTCAACAGCACGACATACCAATGAGGAGAGACACAGACGCCCTGCAGCGCACACACTCTGAACGTGACCTCTGACCTCTCAGACACGGCGTCTTTCTCTACGGATATATGCGTGTGTGTGTGTATATAAGGCTGACAAATTAATCACAATTAATCACATGCATGTCTAGTTTATATTTGTATGTGTGTGTGTATATATAAGTATACGTATATATATTTACACTTAAGAAAAATTTTCATCTATATAGTGCTGTTAAGTGATTAATTGCATCCAAAAAGGTTTTGTTTACATCACATATGTGTGTATACTGTGTATATTTATTATATATATATATATACACACACACACACACACATATTTACATGGTATTATATAAAAATATTTTTAATATATAAAAATACAATTTTTCTTAAATATATACATGCATGTGTGTGTATTTATATATACATACAAGTATACACAGTACTCACATATATTATGTGAATGCAAACTTTTATTTTGGACGCTGTTCATTGCGATTAATCTATCTGACAACCCTAATATATAATCAAATTAATCATATAATATTTAAGCTAATTTAAACATGCTTACATTTACAACACCAGCTATAGTATAATGACACCAAGTACAGTAAATTCATGAAATATGTTGGGTATTTTATTGCTGTCATATTGTTAATAACAAAAATAATAATAATAATAATAATAATTTGTTGCTCTTATACATTTACTTTGCTCTAAATGTATTTACATTGATATAAATACTAAGTGATTAAGTTATCACTTTAAAAAATAACATTTAAACAAAATAATGTATATATTTTACATGTATATATCAATTAAATTAATAGAATAATTAGCATATAAGCATTTTTACAGCACAATACCAACTAAAGTATCACATATGCTAATGCTTATAATAATAACAATGCTAATACTAATAATAATAACAACAATAATTCACATACATTATTTGTATATTTAAAAATTATATTTTACTATTAGAATTAACATCTAATATAATTACTTAAAAGTTAGAAATTATAATATTTATACATCAACATGTATATATTAAATTAATTATAATTAGTATACTTCATTCTTATTGCTAGTACACTTAAATTATACATTTTAATAGATTTACTTTAATATAAATTAATTTAAAAATATATTAATATAAAAATATTATATATATATATATATATATATTATAATTTATAATATATAATATAATTCACATGTATATATTTAATATTCAATTAAATTAATAGAACAATTAATAATAAGCAAGTTTTACAGTACAATACCAGCTGAAGAATCACATAAGCACTGTAAGTAGTATGTTGGGTATTTGTAATATTTGCCATTGGAATATTGTTTTTGTAGTAATAATAATAAAAATAATAATAATAATAACAATAACAATAACAACAACAACAACAACAACAACTTACATACATTATTTGTATTTAATCAATTTGTATTTATAACTCATATTTTACTATTAGAATAAATATCTAATAATTTTATATAATAATTATAATTTTAATATTTATATATCAACATGTATATATTAAATTAATTATAATTAGTATACTTAATATAAATTGCTAGTACACTTAAATTATTATTATATAGTTATTTAAATGCTAGTTTTAATAATAATATTAATCATAATAATAATAAAAATGGTTTGTTATTCTTATAAATTTACATGATCAAAAATACATTTATATTAATATAAAAATAGTATATGTAGTTAATTTATATTACATTTTTAGCATTTTAATTAATAATCTAATATTTTTATATAATAATTACATTTTAAAAATCATATTTATCATATTAAATCATATAATCATAATTTATATATTAAATAAATTAATAGAACGATTAGTAATAAGTAATAAAATACTACTTATGCTAATTTAAGCAAGCTTTACAGAATAATACCAGCCAAAGTATCACATATGCGCTTTAAGGAGTATGCTGGGTGTTTGTAAAATTTGGTACTGGAATACTGTTGTTGTAATAATAATAATAATAATAATAATAACAACAACAACGACAACTTACATAAATTGCTAGTATAAATTGCAAATTGCTAGTAAGCTAAAATTACAACAATTATGATTTATTATATCATATTCATATATTCTGTACACTTACAAACAAACATACAACAACCCAGGCCTGTCCCAAATCAACAATTTAATGCAGCTATTACGCTAATCTGCATACAACAATGATCTGAAACGCTGTGTGACTGATTTATACACTTTACAGCGCAGTATCAGACGTTCTGCGACAACATACAGATTTTATCCACACCTGATGTTTCCTCAAGAATTAGGTTTGATAACTGGGTCCAGTCACAACAGAAGAAACCCATGAGAAATCTCTAAGGTTGACTAGGCAATTTGGCACGCTCTGACCTCCGACTGCGCCAGGACATGAGCTCACGGCCCAGAGATTGCTGTTTTTATCAAAAGAAAGAAGCACAATTATTCCACAGTGAAACAGACCTTTCAGTACAGACCTTTAAACACTGAACAGACAGGAATATAATGAACATGCAACCATGACGGTGCATCATGCGTGCAGCTGTGCAGTCATGTGCATCGAGGATTTTGGATCTGAATATGCATACTTTCATTTGTTTATCCGGGCTGTCCCATTATACATACTAGTCGCACAGAAATGCACAAACTGTATGTTTCTCATTTGCACTACTGCAAAATCATTTTGACATGTTTTGATTAGTTACCTTCACATGTGCCAAGTTCAGTAGCTCTAAAAAGAGACTAATACAGCTTGCATCAGATGTTTAACTCTTTTAATAATAAGCTTCCGAGAGCTTGAAGAGCTTTCAAAAGCTTCTCTGGTGGAGTTTTACTCATCTGGTGATGACAGGTGAAACAGTGAAACTCGCCACAGGGGAACGTGAATCTCAAACACAGCCTTTGTTCTCACTGCTGAAATTCATTATGTGCTGAAAGCACAACATGTCAGACAGCTTCACCTGCTTCATCATGGGTCGCTGTCATGGAATGGAATCGGCAAACAAGACTAGAACTGACTTTAACTGACAAAAATCATCTGGCAGCTATGGACTATTAAGAATCATTGAATGATTTTCCCTCATAAACTCATAGACTTTCATTCACAAGGCAGCTGTTCTGAGGGTCACTTGAACAAAGCACAGGACCATTCAGAGGTTTCTCAGAGGCTTACACAGATCTTTACCGTTGTCCTGACACTTTAAGTGTGTCTTATGGTACAACAGCAGCTAAAGTGTCATGATATTGCTCATATATTGTTTGGATGAGCAGCTCATTATACACTACTAAAAAGTTACCTTACTATATTAATATTAATATTAATATTAATAATAACAATGCATGAAATATATTATTTACAACTGTTTTAAAATATACAGTGTTTTATCATTTTTATACATATTACAAACATTTCTTTAATACATTATTATTAGTAATATGACAACAGCATAAAATATGCATGCATAAATGTGAAAACATATAATATAATAACAACAACGATGATGATGATGATGCATGAAAGTGTAAACAAGTATAAACAACAAATAAATAAATATGCATGCATGAATGTGTGTTAAAGAAACAATGCATGAAAGATGTATAAAATATTATACAATATATTATGAAAATAAATAAGCAGGCATGCATGCATGAATGTGCATGAAAGATGTTGTATAAAAAAAATATAATATAAAAAATGGCTAAATAAATAAATAAACAAATATGCCTGCATGCACATGAAAGAATAAGAATTAAATATGTATAAAATATTACACAATGTATTATGAAAAATAAATAAATAAAGCAAGCATGTATGTGCAAATGTGCATGAAAGAAACAATGCATGAAAGATGTTGTCTAAAAATATTATATAATATATTATGAAAATAAATAAATTTGCATGCATTAAACTAAAAATATTACACAATGTATTATTAAATAAATAAATAATTAAATATGCATGCATGTATGAGCATGAAAGAATAATGCATTAAATATGTATAAAAAAATTATACAATATATTATAAATAAATAAATATGCATGCATGCGTGAATGTGCATGAAAGAAACAATAATGCATGAAAGATGTTGCATAAAATATATACAACATATTATGAAAATTAAGCATGCATAAGCATTAAGCATAAAAGTCTATATATGCATGCATACGTGAATGTGCATGAAAGATACAATGCATGAAAGATGTTGTATAAAAATATTATACAATATATTATGGAGAAAAATAAATAAATAAATAAATAAATAAATATGCATGCATGAATGTGCTTGAAAGACACAATAATGCATTAAAAAAAGATATTAAAAAATATTATACAACATATTATGAAAAAATAAATATGCATGTTTAAATGTGCATGAAAGAAACAATAATTCATGAAAGATGTAAAAAAAAAAATATACAAATAAATATATAAATAAATATGCATGCATGTTGGCACGATAGCCTTCTGAGCAGTTGTGCTACGGGCTTCCCGTGTTCAAATCCCGACTTAATCCTACTAAATCCTACTAAAGTAGTTAACGCATCTTAACTAATGAAACTTATTGTAAAGTGTTGCCTTTTTAAAAATCTAATTCTTAATATATAACAATTACTTCATTTAAATTGTCTAACAATAGCTTCTTTTTAACCAATCAGAGAGTAGTCTGAAAAACTAGTCAACTGCTTGGTCTTAAATATAGTAAAGCCACAGAAAAAAAATAAATAAATAAAAAATAAATCACAAGGCCTGGGATGAGGCTTTCTTTTATTTTTAGCATAATAAACATCATTTAATTTTGTTATTTTGATGTTGTGGTGAAATATGACCAGGACATATATACTCTCAACAGGATTTGTGAGATTCGCCCATATTTTCTCCCTGATTGCCTCTTTTTTTAGTGTCAGTCTGGCATTATAGAAGATATATGGGGTAAACTAGGCCGCTGTCTCCATTACGCTTTCCTGCAATAGATTGTGGCTGTTAGTGTTTTGGTGTGTGTTTGTGCAAGCAGACCGAATCAGTCAGCATCACATCTAATGACACACACATCAGGAACTGTCCGCAATAAATGACCAATGGTTACCAGCTGTGCACATCTGACTCTCCATCTTGAAGATACGGCGAACAGACTTTAAAGAAACCAAAAACGGATGAAAGCCATCAGGTCACGCTAATTCGAGCTACTTCAGAGTCTCTGGAAGCGAATATGCAAGCGACGTTTTAGACGCTCATAATGTTGCTGAAAGCGGTGTAATTAATTGAATCTGTCTGCAACACAGGCGGCTCTCGGATTACCCATGATCCCAATGCAAAACCAGCGTCTGCTATCGCTCCACTGGACAAAGAGGAGACTACAGTAACTAAAAATGTGGGGCAAGATTTGTGAAGAATTTCCTGTCGTGTGTAGATTATCACCAAAAAACAACATCCTCCATTATTAGCATCCCCTCTCACTGACTATGACTGCCGTTACAGATAAAATTCTTGCCTTTTAATACATTCGAGACTCAAACAGCCTGAGAAAACACTCTGTGAGGGGGGAAACGTGCATTTATTCAAAAGGAAACAACATTTTTTATGTTCTAGAGCAAATGCACATGCAAAAAGTACTAGATTTCAAGAGTGTTCAGTTTGTTCGGACTTACCGTACTGGCAGCTGGGACCGCTGAATCCGGCCGGACAGTGGCAGAGTTGAGCAGAACCTTCTCTGCACTGACCTCCATTAAAGCAGACGCCGTAACTGCACACAGCTGTCAAACACACACACACACATAGAGATCATGATCACACGACTTTACACCTGGAAGCTGACATAATGTAAGAACGTGTGCTTTCATCAGCTGTTTCTGTTGAACTATTAGCCTGTCAACACCTGAAGGAAACACACATCTGAAGTGTGCGCTCTTGAAAACTGACAAACTCTGCAATGAACAGAGAGAATAACAACATCTGCCAGCTGTGTGAATTTCTTAGAATAACTGTCAGAGACAGTTTCAAATGCACATCACCTGTGCAAGTACATTATTGTTGCTATTATGATATAAAACTATTAAAAATTATCATAAGTAACTGAAATAAAAGAGAACAAGAAAAAATAAAATAAAATAAAATAACACTTTAGAAATGCCACCTTGGCAACTAACTGAAATAAGTTTTATAATGAAGTAATAAAATTACTAAACTGAAATTAAATTAAATTAAATTAATCAAAAATGACAAAAGCATATAACTACCATCACCAACACAAGTGCATTATTGTTACTATTGTTAAGTAAAACTAAAGCTATTAAAAATAATTTTAAGTAACTAAAAATAAAATAAAATAAAATATTACTCAGAAATGCTGCCTTGTCGACTAATTGAAATATGTTATAAAATATGTAATAAAATTACTAAACTGAAATTAAATTAAATAGATAAAAAAAAAATGACAAAAGCATATAACTACCATCACCAACACAAGTGCATTACTGTTACTATTGTAAAATAAAATAAAATTAAATAAAATTAAATTAAATACAATTAAATTTAATTTTCCTCAGAAATGCTGCCTTGGCAGCTAATTGAAATATGTTTTGTATTCAAGTAATACAATAACTAAATTGAAATAAAAATTTAATTTATCAAAAATAACAAAAGCATATAACTACCATCACCAACACAAGTACATTATTGTTACTACTGTTAACTAAAACTAAAGCTATTAAAATAATTTTAAGTAACTGAAATAAAATAAAATAAAATAAAATAAAATAAAATAAAATAAAATAAAATAAAATAAAATATTACTCAGAAATACTGCTTTGGCAACTAATTGAAATAACTTTTATATTCAAGTAATACAATTAGTAAACTGAAATTAAATTAATTTACTGTTGCTATTGTTAACTAAAGCTAAAACTATTAAAATAATTTAACTGAAAATAGAAATAGAATTAGAATAGAATAATAGAATATATTAATAAAACAAAATAAAATAAATAAATTAAATTAAAAACAAAATAAAACAAAACAAAATAAAATAAAATAAAATAATATAATAAGAAAAATATTTCTCAGAAATGCTGCCTTGGCAACTAATTGAAATACATTTTATACTGAAGTAGTAAAATTACATAGGATGTATAGAAATTATATAAAAATGCTGTAAAAAAAAAAAGACAAAAACATACTAAACTGAAAATATCAAAACTAAAAGCTAATTTAATATATGAATAAATACTAATAATTAAAAGCATATAAATAATAAAGTATGTTAGCATGTGAAATTACACCACCACTAAAAACATATTTTGATTCTAAATGTGTATGTAACTTGTCATATGATAACGTGAAAGTTATGTACAAAAAAACAATAATAATATTACATTCAAAAAGCAAAACCTATTACATTCAAAAAGCAAATCATATTGCACTTTCAAGACTGGTCAACCAGTCACTCAAACAAACCCATTGCCATCATATAATGTATGCACAAAATAATCATGCATGCATTGCATGTCAAAACCTGAAAGACTGCAATTATCAAAATATATGATAAAGCACTTTACAGAACCCAGAGCATGCAATGCAAGTCAGGATCAAAACATTCTGGAGCATCAGCATTTCCTTTTGAAAATCTGAATATGAATGAACCTTTGGCGATGCTTACAATATTACATAACACATTATTAGCACAAGATGTGCTAGAACCAATGTTCATCAAGACAAAACATGATATGAATCTTCCTAAACCCTGAAATATAATCAACTCGAGTCTGATAAATGAAAACCACGTGGATTGACTCACCTTAAATGAGCAGCTGTGCCAATTCAAGGACAAATTCTCTTACAAAACATCAGCAGACCTGCTCATTTCTACCTCTAGGATGGACAACTAACTATCTTTAACAACAGCCATTGTTAATCATGTGCACAGACCACCCAGGACAGTAGTTAGGCACATTCCTGCTCCTCGTTCAGGACATTTCCATCTCCGGTAACAGAGACCGACTTCCATTCACTCCCTATTGGCGCAATTGCGGGTCAGTTGGATTTCAGCTTTAATCAAAAAACTGTCCATCCTGTTCAAACTCTGACTTTCGCTACTTAATGAAAAAATGAGGATTTTCAAGAGCACGTTTAGTTAAAGGGGAAGGAAGTCTGACTAAAGCACTGAGTGCACTTTTACAAAAACAATCCAAAGTCATTAAGTCAAAAGGTATACTTGAGAAACAAAGAAGTAAACAGGGTCTCAAGCATGTAGCCCAAAAGACACCAATTGCAATTAGTTTCACTATGAAGTTTTGCAGACGCTTAGACTAGAATGAGAAGCAGAAGTTTTTTGTTGTCCCTCTCGCAAGCTTAACTAAATTAAACCGAAGCAGTTCCCCCGAAGAGCCTTGATGTGTTATTTTATGAGTTCCAGTTCTGCAAAGTGATGCAAATCACATCAACACAAAAGACCTTTCTGAAACAGTTTCTAATGCAAATTCTAACAATAAAATTAACCATATTTGCACATATAAAATGGAAGTCTGTTTAAATGGCCTTAGGGTTAATTTTTGGTTAAGCTATTCTTTTAACTTTTAAAAGTCGAAATAAATGCAGACATGAACAGATTGTGTGATATGCACTCATCCTTGAGAATAAACAATACGGTTTGCATACCGACTACAATTTGTTTTATCCAGTGAATTATCGGCTCCCAAAAGCATGAACCATCAAAATTCAATTGACAATTCGAAACCAGACGCTCAAACTATAAATACTGAAAATCAGGCATTTGCTGCTGTTTATGTTATACTAAACTGTTAATTTTTCTACTCATCCAATGTCATGTTAATCATTTTGCGTACTGTTGTGTCTGTGGAGTTCATGGCCATATTAACACATTTCAGTGTTTGATTCTAAAGACATTTTATTTACTTTTGCACAATATACAATTTTGAGTTGCCAAAATGTAAAAAGAAGTGCCCATTAGGGGGCAAGATGTCTTAAATGATTTTAAATAACACTAAATAGGCTTTAAAACAAGCTAAAACTGGAAAAACAAAACATAAAGATGGAAACTGTCATATTTCTTATTTTTATTAGTTTGAACTTTTAACTTTTGAAATTCCATCAGGAATTTTAAAAGGGTGATTTCTAAGTCATGGAAATTAATACGATTGTAAACTTTTCTACAATTTATACACATTTTTTTTTTTTAGTTCTAAAGTTTTAAAAGTAAAAAAAGATTAAAAACAAGTTATCACAAACAACGAAAAAAAGTCAAATTCATTGGTAATAAAAAGTTATTTTATTTATTATTTTATTATTTTTGTTTTTATTGTATTTATTTTATTATTGCAATATTGTTATAAAAATAATTTATATTAAAACAGAACAAGATAAAATAAAATAAATTAAATAAGTACATTTTACATTTTAAAGTAATACAATTACTAAAATAAAATTAAATTAAAAAACAATTAAAATCACCAAAAAAGTACATTTTTATCGCTATTGATAGTTAAAGTCAAAACTATTTTAAAAATCTAAGTAACTGAAATAAAACAAACAAGGTTAAAATAAAATAACATAAAATAAAATAAAATAAAATAAAACACTCTGAAATGTAATGTAAAAAAAAAAAGTTATCACAAATGGCTAAAAAAAAGTCAAATTTATTGGTAATAAAAAGATGTGAACTACATAATTTAATAAAACAAAATAATATACATATAAACTAAAATAAAAATGAAAATAAACTATATAGAAATATTTAAAAAAAAAATAAAAATCACCAACACAAGTTAACTAAAGCTATAACAATGAAAAATAATTTTAAGCAACTGAAATAAAACAGAACAAGATAAAAATGTAATTAAAAATTTAATTACTCAGCAAAGTACAGAATTTAATTATTTTATTTATTATATTTATTATTTTTGTATTTATTGCATTTAATTCTTTGAATATTGTATAAATTTAATTGACAATATTTATATAAATATTTAAATATTTAATTAAACTAATTTAAATTGCCACTCCTACTTTCTGTAAATTCATTTGGTAATAAAAAACAATTAAACCCAGAAGAACATTCAGTTACTGAAACTTCTGTAATTAAAGAATTTAATTATTTGAATTATTTATAATTATTCATTAATTATTTAATCATTTATTATTAATTATTTCAATAATTAAATGTGAATATAACACTATTATAGATATAGCTAAATATTTAATTAAGCTATTTTAAATTGCCACTCCTATGACAATTTCTCTAAATTCACTGGTAATAAAAAGCGTAAACCCTAAAGAAACTGCTGGAATTATAAAATGTAATTATTTGAATTATTTATTATATTGTTTTAAATAAATATTATAAATATAATTCAAAATATTTATATAAATATTTAAACATTTTATGAAATTATTTAAACTGCAGCTAGTAAATTAAAAAGCTTGAAAATGAGCAGGCCCTCAAATATTGTCTTGGATGATGGGGGGGCCTGAAAGTCAAAAGGTCAAGAACCGCTACATTAGACTAATTAGGAAAAAAAGCAATCACTGCATGCTTCCTTTTACTGTATAAAGCAGATCAGTGAATGACGGCAACACCTCAGAGACGACCTTTCGACCCCTCAACAAGATCCAAACAGCCTTTATTGCCACACACTTTACTGCTACTATGAATCTAACAACCTCTCGATTGTCCGTCCCAGCCGGCCGGTGAATCACGCCAAACGAAAAGGTTGTGAAGACAGACGTTCTGTACGTGTGCCAGTCAGACGGGGGATTTCTGGTCCTTTTTGTCCTTGTTCAGCGGCTCAGAAAAAGAAGTGATTAGTTCGTCCCATTTCTTTAAGTGCTTCCAGGTCTCAAGTTGCAGAGATAAAAGCCGAGCGTGCGGTTTAAAGTCAACAGATACTGATGCAGAAGAGGAAAAAACATTAAGCAGTGTACAGGAATGCATGCGGAGCGTGTTTGAAAACAAACCAAAGCCAAATCGGGGACGCGGCCTGAATCTTGCAGGTATAATGAGTAGTTTCACCTTCTCTGACAGACAAAGGGGTCTTTGAGGATCGTGTTGGCTCTCGTAATGAGACCTCAGAGAAAAATCGCAACTTGCGGGATAAACTGTTATGCAACTGTCAGTCATTCTGGCACGAGAGCGCTCGAGCCGCCACGAGCCCGGGATAAAAACAATCCGTGGATGTTAACTTGATTAACTTAATTTGAGAAAAGGAACTCAAAAAAACACTTCTGGAAACCAAAGAGTCACTTCATCCAAAAGAGAACAACAGACCCAGCGGATCTGAGTCAGGACCGGCGCCAGGTTTGATCTGACAATGAACATGAGGATCATCAAGACGACAAAACATTAAAAATAAAACTCAAGCTAAGGCTTTTAGACAGTACAAGCTATTGCACGGACTGTACTTCTGCTTCATATTCATGCTTGTCAAATTAAATATGGCGTCTACTGGAAATGGAACTGTGATGCCATTTTAAACTAAACAGGGACAAACGAAGTTCATTTGGAGTTTAAAACAGCTTGCCAAAGTTAACTTACTGGAAAAGTTTACTTCATTTGTGAAACACCTTTGAACTATCATGAAATCTTGAAGCGTAAACCCTAAAAAACATCCAGTTATACAGACTTTTTTTCATTAAATATTGTCATAAATAGAATTTATGATATTTACATGAATATTTTATTAAATTGCCATTCCAAATTTTTTCTCCAAATTAACCTGGTTTACACTTCGGTTACTGAAACTTCCGGAATTATGATAATTTGTAATAAAATGAAATATGAAATGAAATAATAATTTGAAATGTAATCATTTGAATTATAATTCTATTAAATATTACCATAAATCTAAATCATTTTTAAATAATTATATAAATATTTAATTAAAAGTATTTAAATTGCAGAATTTGCTCATTTAAATATTTAAATATTCCAATTTAAACTGGCAAAGGTAACTTTTTGAAAATACAAGGGAAACAAAAACTTTAAACTCTACAGAACATCAGCTTAATGAAACTTATGGAATTAAGCATTTTAATTATTAATAATTATTTTAAATAAACATAAATATAATTTATAATATTTATATAAATATTAAATATGTATATAAATATAAATATTATTATATAAATACAAAAAAAAATATTAAATATTAAATAAAAATATTTCTCTAAATTCATTGGTAGTAGTAAGTGTAAACCATGAAGAACATTCAGCTGTTGAAACTTCTGGAATTATGAAATGTAATAATTTGAATGATAATTTTTTTTAATCAAATATTACCACAAATATAATTGTAAAATATAATGAAAAAATATGTAATATTTAATTAAAATTATTTCAATTGCAGCTCTGTCTTGTTAGTATATATACATCTTATATATATAGTAATATATATATTTACATATTATTGTATGTGTGTGTGTATATGTATTTAGATTTTATTAAGCTAATTTAACCTTTGTAAATTTATTGGTAATAAAAAGTGTAAACCCATAAAAAAGTTTAGTTACTGAAACTTCTAGACTGTATTTCTGTCTCACAACTTCATATTCATGCATGTCAAATTAAATATGCTGTCTACTCTCACTAGAGCAAAATCGAAGAATAAACTGGTATGACGCCATTTTGTACAAAATCAGGTTCAGACAAAGTTCATCTGGAGTTTAAAACAACTTGCCAAGTTAACTTTCTGGAAATTGGAAATCTCCTAAATTTACTGGTAACACGAAGTGTAAACTCTGAAGAACATTCAGTTATTAAAACTTCTGGGATTAAAAATTTAAATGATTTCAATTACTTATAATTATTTAAATTAAAAATTGTACTAATTTAATACTTCATTAATAATTAATAGAATTTACAATATTTATATAAATATTTTAATATTTTATTAAGCTAAATATTATCATAAATATAATTTATAAAAATAATATAAATATTTAAATATTTTATTAAGCTCAATTTTTTTAAATAGATATTATTAAATATTAGTATTTACTGTATAGCATTACACTACCAGTAAGATTAAGTTGTTGTTTTTTTTTAGTTTCTTTTATGAATAGATCATTCAGAAGAACAGCATTTATCTGAAATAGAAATCTTTTGTAACATTATAGATGCCTTTATCATCACTTTTGATCAATTTAAAGCATCCTTGCTAAATAAAAGTATTCATTTCTATAAATTTCTTTACCAAAAATTATGCTGACTCTAAGTTTTTGAATGGTATAGCGTATAATGTTATAAAAGCATTTTATTTCAGATAAATGCTGATCTTTGGATCATCTATTCATCAAAAATGTACTCAACTGTTTTAAATATTGATAATAATAACAATAATAAATAATAAGAAGAATAAATGTTTCTTAAACAGCAAATCAGCATATTAGAATGATTTCTGAAGGATCATGTGACACTGAAGACTGAAGAGTAATGATGCTGAAAATTCAGCTTTGATCACACTAAAAAATTACATTTTAAAATAAATTCAAATAGAACACAATATATTCAATTTAAACTTCTTTCTGTGAGTATATCAAGGCCTAATAAGGGTCCTCATCTAGGCTACTCTTCATCAGGGGTGTTGCGGAAGTATGCAGACTACGACAGTCCTATAAAATCCAATCAAAGGATTCCCATCTTGTCCATTTAGGCATAGCTAAACTCCTCAGAAAGACAAACCAGAGTCTCTCGCCACCAAACTATCAGAGCAGCTCTCTTGTTACCAGAACAATGAAAACGATGAGACCCCACCCAGACCAGACAGCAGGCGGGACGAGCTGCCGAAATCCAATTACTGACCGAGACTTTTGGCTTTTGAAAGTAAAACAAATTCAGACAAAGTGAGATTAGGCCTTTGTTGCTGAAGCAAGCATGGCTATTAGAATCAACCACTAGCCCCAAATATTAAAATGTGGTGTGCGACTCATCCCATATCATTTGTGCTACATGATGATGCCTCAAATCATGCAGCTTTTGGAAGAGTGTGCTATTAATGTTCAAAACAGGCTTATTTTCACCTGGCATGCAATAAAACAGGCAAAAATCGCATAGACTTATTGGAAGTTTGTGGTCTGTAAGAGTTTTTCAATGTTTTTGAAAGTCTCTTCTGCTTACCAAGGCTGCATTTATTTGATCAAAAATGCATTTAAAAATTGTGAAATATTATTATAATTTAAAATAAGTGTTTTCTATGTAAATATATTTTAAAATGTAATTTATTCTGGTGATGCAAAGCTGAATTTTCAGCATCATTACTCCAGTCTTCAGTGTCACATGATCCTTCAGAAATCATTCTAATATGGTCATTTGCTTCTCTAGCAACATTTATATTATTATTAATGTTGAAAACACTTGTGCTGCTTCATATTTTAGTGGAAACAGTGATACTTTACCGCAAATTTCTCTCTGGTCTGTACCGTAGTAAATCACAATAATGCATTGACTCTAGTCTAATCCATAAAACTACACAGAATCCACAAGCAAGAGGATTAGAGCAAATCTTGACACTAATTTCCTAATTCCACGGTGCTTTGGTTATAAAAGCGGACAATGGAATGTGTGACTG
Organism: Labeo catla; assembly: GCA_012976165.1. Lineage (NCBI taxonomy): Eukaryota > Metazoa > Chordata > Actinopteri > Cypriniformes > Cyprinidae > Labeo > Labeo catla. The sequence continues at coordinate 560,400 of VONZ01000447.1, read as the reverse complement.
GTTCCTTTTCATGGTTTAACAGCTGCAAACATGCAAAAAATATATATGGACCTTCATGTTTAAGTTTAAGCACTCTCTAATCTATCATCTGAACACATTTACACCACTGTAAGTAATAAAACTCTGAATCACTATGACCAACTCCACCTGTAACTCCAAAAGCCTCCATAGCAGCATAATCAGGAATTTACGGTCCAAAAAAGGCCTCAAAATGATCATAAATACAGATTTCTGTCATCGATGCTCAAAGACATATGCTTAATACAAGTGCATTTTATAAAAAATTCTGTGATTTGGTACCAAATTGCATTTAAAGGAGACTTACGATACAGGCACCCGGCCTCCCCGTTGAGCTGTGACCATCCTGGGCAGCATTTGTAAACTGTCTGGTGTTCCTGTCGATACACCTGTCTGTATGCAGTGTAGTAAGCCGTTCTGTGAGGGAAAAGGTGAAAAAGGGAAAAATCTTTAGCATCCTTCTACAAGCGATGTCCAACTTTGGAAATTGCAGTTGTCTGCCTAAGTATGAAGATCCAGATTTCACAAAAAGCTTAGGCTACCACACTTTTACTATAATAAAGTCAAGGTTAATAAGAGATTTGTATTTGTGTATTCTTTCTTTCATTCTCTTCTAATTGTTTTGTACTGAATTAATGATTTGATGTTTTGTATTGTTTAATTTAAAAAAAAATCTGAAATCAGAAAAAAGATTAGCGATACGCGCTCCGAAGTCCCGATCTGAATCAAATGATTCACGAACCCACACCGAATCCCAATCTGAATCAAATGATTTGCGATCCACGCTCTGTAGTCCTGATCTGAATAATGATTTGCAAACCACCATTTCCGATCGGGACTTCGGAGCACGGATCATGAATCATTCAAATCGCAAAATGATTCGCGACCCTGCCCTGAAGTTCCGATCTGAATCAAAAGATTCACTAATCTGCTTCGAAGGTCGGATCTAAATCTAATGACTTGCGATACTCACTTCGAAGTTCTGATCTGAAATGATGGTTTGCAAATCATTTGATTCAAATCTTTGATTCAGGACTCCGGAGCATGGATCGTGATTAATTCAACTGATAAAATGATTCGTGAACCTGCTCCAAAGCCCCAGTCTAAATCAAACGAATTGCCATACACACTTTGAAGTACCGTTCTGAATCAAATGATGTGAATTAAATGATTCCCAATCCGCACTCCAAAATCCAGATCTGAATCAAATGACAAGCAATGTATCGAAATTTGAACATTTTTATTTGTTTTTTTTTTTTTTCAGTGAACTACTTGAACTGAATGATCAAAGTCACATGTTTAAATCAGTCGGAGATGTTCCAGCGTAAATGACTCACTCAACTGAATCGTTTTGTGTATTCACAGGTCTGCGACACAAAACCAGCCCGATTGCTAATCAAAACTACTAGGAAATGTTTTAAGTACATTCAAAAGTTGTTTAAAAAAAAAGCTGCTCTATGGGCAATTTACATACAATTTTCTATTTAAGTATTGAATATTTTATCTAAAAATAAATAGCAGTTGAATTTAACAGTTTGAGCTCTGTTGTTACTTGTAAACTTTATCATAACAGTAATGTGCAGATTAAAAAAAAAAGGCACAGCAACAACTACTTTTTTCTCTTTTTTTAGTAAAAAAGAAAATGTATATTGAAGAGCATGAAAGTATTTGTTGTACACCATAAAAGAAAACAGTCTATCCTTAAAAAACAAATAAAGAAAGAAAGAAAATTAAGACTATGGATGGTTTTTAATTTGTTTTTCCATTTAGCCAACAGGTAAACATTAAGACCTGTAAATTTTCTTTATGAGTACACACGTAAGTCTGTCATCAGCTGCTTTTAGCATTTAACTTCATTCTCTGTGTGAGCTATTACAGGCCTTTCGGTGTGTGTTTGTGGTTAGTCAGTGAATGAGAGATCAGGTCATGACTAATGTTCGTGGATGAGCTCCGATGTGTAAAAACACAAACATATGAGCCTATAATCAACTCTTCTTTCTTATTCACCCTTTAATGATGCTTTCTGTGAATGTGAGATCCAGAGTTTCCCGCTCCCTGTAGTTTACAGTCCTGCATCTCGGCTCCAGAGTCGTAACCCTGCGCCCTTTGTTTATAGCACCTAATTGCAGGGCCCGGGTCTCTCACATGCTAAGTATACGGAGGAAAATGAGCCGCTGCGAGGGGAGGGGTGTCACAGCGTGAGCACAGGGTGTTTGCCTTCTTTCTAGTAGGTATGCGAGACCCTCTGGAGATGCCGGTCAAATTGCTGCTTTCGTCAAAAGCGTAACTACACCTTACACTTAAAAGTGACTGATTAGAGAACAAAGACAGCAAAATAGCCTTTTTTTGATGTTTCAGAAGGGAATAGTGTGGAGCGCAAAACTAGTTAGCCACACTAGTTAGGGTTAGCATCACCATTGCTATTGCTGTTTAGGGACAGGGATTTAAACAAATGCATACTGCACAGCATATAGTGTATACTGCTTAATTTTTAAAGTATGTAAAAGAGTATGCAACAATTTGAAATAATTCAATGCTACACTGATGGCACATAACATTAGGGAAAAGGATTTAACAAATGCATACTAGAAAGCATAAAGTGTATACTGCATACTATGTTTTAAAGTATGTGAAACAGTATGCAACTACGCAAAATTGTTGCCACATGACATTATGGATAAAGATTTGAACAAAAGCATACTGCACAGCATTTAGTGTATACTGCACACTATTTTTTAAGTATGTGAAACAATATGCAACAATTTGAAACAGTATGTGAAACAGTATGCAACAATAAACATTTTTCAAGTACTACGCTACATTGTTGTCGCATAACATTAGGGATACGCATCTGAACAAATGCATACTGCAAAGCATAAGTACGTGAATCAGTATGCAACTGCGCTACACTGTTGCCTAATGGCATTATGGGTAAAGATTTGAACAAATCTATATTGCACAGAATTTAGTGTATGCAGTATACACTAAATGCTGTGCAATATACATTTGTTACATACATACTATTTTTTAAAGTATGTGAAACAATTTGAAACAATGCTATGCTACACTGTTGCCGCATAACATTAGGGATAAGGATTTGAACAAATCCATACTCCACAGCATATAGTGTACACTGTATACTAGTTTAAGTATGTGAAACAGTATGCAACAATTTGAAACAGTACGTGAAACAGTATGCAACAATAAACATTTCTAAAGTATTACACTACAATGTTGTCACATGACATTAGGGATATGCATTTAAACAAATAGTTATAGTGTACACTGCATACAATTTTTTAAGTATGTGAAAAAGTATGCAATAATTTGAAACAATGCTATGCTACATCGTTGGCGCATAACATTAGGGATAAGAATTTGAACAAATCCATACTCCACAGCATATAGTGTACACTGCATACTAGTTTCAGTATGTGAAACAGTCTGCAACAATTTGAAACAATGCTACACTTGTTGCCACAACAATGCATACTGCAAAGAATATAGTGTACACTGCATACAATTTTTAAAGTATGTGAAACATTATGCAACAATAAACATTTCTATATACATTAATTTCTAATAAACATTTCAAATAATTCTATGCTACATTGTTGCCGCATGACATTAAGGATAAGTATTTGAACAAATGCATACTGCAAAGCATATAGTGTACACTGCATACTATTTTTTAAAGTATGCAAACAGTATGCAACAGTAAACATTTCTAAAGTACTACAGTGCTTTTTCGTCATTCGAAATAAGGATGATTTTAACAAAGGCATAATGTGTAGCATACTGCATACTATTTTCAAAGTATGTAAAACAGTATGCAACAATAAACATTTCTAAAGTATGACAGTGCATTGTTGTCACTTGACATTAGGATAAGGATTTGAACAAATGCATACTCCAAAGCATATAGTGTACACTGCATACTATTTTTTAAAGTATGTAAAACAGTATAAAACATTTCTAAAGTACTACACTACATTGTTGTCACTCGATAATAGGGATAAAGATTTGAACAAATGAATAATGTACAGCATACAGTGTACACTACATACTATTTTTTAAAGTATATTAAATAGTGTGCAACAATAAACATTTGAAACAGTACTATGCTACATTGTCATTAGGGATAAGGACTTAAATGCATACTGCACAGCATACAGTGCATACTACATATTATTTTTAAAGTATGTGAAACAGTATGCAACAATAAACATTTCTTAAGTACTAAGTACTACACTGTTGCTGCATGACATTAGGGATAAGGGTTTGAACAAATACATACTGCACAGCATATAGTGTATACTGCATACTAATTTAGAAGTATGTAAAATTGTCCACCAATAAACATCTCAAACAATACTACGCTAAACTGTTGCTGTGTTACGTTAGGGGTAAGGATTTGAACAAATACATACTGCACAGCATATGGTGTATACTACATACTATTTTTTAAAGTATGTGAAACAGTATGCGAAACAGTATGCAACAATAAATCATTTTAGTATGCAACTAAAATGCTCATTTTACATATTTAACCCAGGTTTGCCTTGAAATATCTTTACTTTTGGCAGAAAAATCAAAAAGAGCTGTTGGTGCTTCTGTTACATTCAACAAATATTCTAAATAATTACATTTATATGCAAAGCATGCATACTACACATAATATGCATGCTATATCCTGCACAAACAGTAAGAGTATCAGATGATTTTATGTATCAGTTTATTTTAACACAAAGATGCTTGTGTACTCAGTATTTCTGGTATGTGAATATCAGACCCACCTCCTCTCGTAGCCCATGCACCACGACTGTCCCTGGCATCCCTGTTTCCAGGCTTTAACCATCCGTGTGAAGGCCTGGACGCACGGCTGCATCTGGGCCACAAGCTTCACCTCCTGCTCAGCACATACATTTGGCCTGGAGATAAAAACAAAAACACACACACTTCAGTTAACCTGCACGTTCAGTCCTCATGAAGCAACCAGAGGTGAAATGTCTTGACATTTTTGGTTACAAGGCTAGATATTAAACCACTAGGTCACAACAATCCAAATATTAAGCATCAAAAACATTCATCATTTAGTCAGCTGGAAATTCCAATAGTCCTGCCATGTAATTTTAATAAACAAGGATGAATTTGACAGCGGAACAAGACTGTCAATTACTTTGTCAAAATTTTGACATGGTAATTGAATTTGTGCAATAGCGATCATTAAAATAAGAAGCAAATGCCAGTAAATTATTTTAATCATCTCTGCACTAACAGATGACAAGATACACATGATTTACACAGCTTAAGTTCCCAGACTGACATATTAGTCATTCTGTAAAAATGTTCTATATCCTCATACGTAGTGAACCTCCAGGCGATTATTGTCACGTCTGGGATTGTTGGCACTAGACTGTCTGTTATTTCTGTTGATCACTCAAAACGTTATTTCTGAATGTTCTCAGAAAACGTTTTAAAAACGGGAGCAGTCCATTTCATCATTTTGCAAACAATGTTATTTTTGAATGTTCTCTAAACATTCTAAAACACAAAGTAACATTTAAAAAACCGTCAATTAAGCATTTAACTAAAACGTTTCAGGAAAAAAAAAATTAAAGACCAGATAACTTTGAACAAACGTTCTATTAACGTTACTGGAAGAACGTTTGTTTATAACTTTCAAAATAACCGTTTTAGAACGTTGGCCAAAGTTCTAAGAATGTTAGCTGGCAAGTAGTAACGTTTAAAATGTTTCAGAACAAAATACGTTCCATTAATGACGTGTAACGAACGGCTTTGTTATTAGAACGCTATTAAAACCAGACAACTTTAAACGATCTATTACGTTACTGAACGTTGCTCTAAGAACGTTCCCTGGATTGACCCTCAAGTAATAATAATCTAGAATCAAACCCAAGACAGTTACTCACATGTGTGCCATCAGATTTTTTCCAGAACGGGATGCTGCATTAATTCCATGAATTAGAATGATTAAAAAAGGGTAAAATAACATATCCATTCTCATACGCTGTTCTGAAAGAGCCCTGCACTTGAATAACTCTTAAAGGGTTAAAACAAACTAGTCTGCGTCCATATTAACGCGCGCTGAGAGCGGACTGAAGCGCAGCAGCAGATGACAGGAGGGAAAAGACTCTCAGATCCACCTCAGACACCAACCGAGATCCAAATGCCCTCAGGACACCCTGTCTTCCTGTAGCAGCAGTGAGGGGAATGTCCTTTGAGGGGAACGAGACAAATACAGAAACAAGCAAAGAGCTGCCTGACCTCCTTCAAGATGACTTATGAATGAGAGGAAAGCGCGTTACTTCAGCCTGATTTACTGCAGCACTTCAAAGTGCCTAATGCAAAGGAAAACGATTATTAGACAGATTTCAGAGTCAAATAAAGGTCGTTTTGTAATGAATTTCACACCATTGAGGAACAGACAAACACATGATAATGTACCAGCAAAGGAGCTATGATAGACTGTATGCAAGTCTGAGAGTACGCACACACACAAAAAACCCTGTTGATTTAACCTGCAAGTGCAGTTTTAAATAATAAATAACAAATAAATGATCAAATAGGAACGCTACTTTTGAATGTGCTCTGAACGTTCTGAAATAAGTAATAACGTACAAAGAACGTTTTAGAAACAACGTGATAAGGTTTTTAGACCTGACAACTTGAACGAATGTTTTATAAATGTTACTGGAATTATTTATAATAAAATTAATAAAATTGTTAGATAATAAATTTTATATTTTATTATATAATTAAATTATATGTATACGTTTTATATAAATTGTATATAAATAAATTGTATATTTTTATATACAGTAATTCATAATATTTAATAATATAATATATATTTAAGCAATTTTATTATTTTATGAAATTATTTGATTTTAATTATTAAATATTTACACTACACAGCTATTCGAAAATTATAAAAAAAAATATATTAATGTAATATAAAATTTTCACATCAGCCTTATCAGAATGTTAGCCAGTTACCTGTTTGTAATAAAAATATTTATAATAACATTAATTACAATTGTAAAAAAAAAGAAATATTATTATATAATTAATAATATTTAATCATATTATATTATATTTAATATTAAGTACTATTTTTAAATTTATTTTACTCATTTAAAATTTACACTATACTACGCTACTCCAAAATGTATTTAAAATTATACTTTTGTAATATAAAAATTTCACATCAAATTTTACTCATATTTCTTCATAACTAACTTATTAATAATAAATTAATAAAATTGTTATATAATAAATTGTTTTATTACATTATTTATGATATTTAATAATAGAAGATATATATTTATAATATTTAGGTACTATTTTTATTAAACTATCTTATTTAAATTATTAAATATTTACACTATCCTAAGCCATTCAAAAAGCTTTTCTAAAATGTATTTAAAATTATACTGATGTAATATAAAAATTTCACTGATAACGCTGATAATTTTTGAAATTATCATTATACTTATTTGTAATAAACAAAATAACAATTAAAAAATATGTTATACTTTTTGCTAGTTAAAAAAAGTTAAAAAGTTAAAAAAAATTAAAATGTTCTCTGAGCATTCAAAGCATCTTTTTTTTTATTTTTTATATAATTAATTTTTTTGCAAACATTGTGGGAAATTTGTTTTTAATGTTCTCTAAACATTCTGAAACAAGAAGTAAAAAAGAAAAACAGATGAATATCCAAACTCAAATCTTAAATATCAAACTGCACTTATATACAGCTTTGAAATATTATCATTATACTAATTTTATATATATATATAATATATAAATAATATATAATAGATATAATATATATTATAATAATTTATATACTAATTTTCTATATTTTATTAAGTTAGAAAAAAAGTCTAAATAAAAGCCTTTTCATTGATCTCAGACTTTTTGGGCTCCACTTCAAATAACAGCAAATCATCACCCATATTCCAGAACCTTCACCATGTGACATCAGAAGTTATTCTCTTACAGGACGGGCCTGTCAAGGGGTCACCAAGCCACAGCTGAAGCAGAGCATGATGGGTCGTATGCGTGGGGGAAGGTTCCAAAGGTCAGCGCTGGGATCAGGGATTCTGGGGTAACACAACCTGGAAAACATTCCCTAACAGCACCGATCCGACTCTAGAGGTCAATGCCAACCAGGGTTCAACACCTCTGCCATGTGCCCAATGTGGTTCCACACTAAAACACGCACCTATAAAAACATCAGCCGGTATTTGAACACATGTGGACGTGTCAATCCAGTAATATTATGTGGAAATCTTTTCAAGAATGTTTAAAAGAATTAGAAGAAATACACTGTGGAACAAAACATTAACATTCTTCGGTCTTCACAGATCATTTGCAATGCCTTCCAGACCATTTTTGTATAATGTATAACAACACGGTAGTCATAAATTGCTTAATAAATTTATTAAGGAGTTTTTCAATTACATTTGTCATGTTAGACATCAAAGGTCATAAATGTAGCAATGCTAGTATGAGACTTCCGGTCCATTAGCAGCTATACGGAAATATGGAGAAGAATAACAACGTGCAGTAAACGGTAAAACTGTTTGCACTACAAACCAGTGTGTTCATAATTAAGATAATGCATTAAAATAATATGGTAAGACACGGCAATTTCCAATATCAAGCCACAAAACTTTTTTGTACATCTACAAATAGCTGGACGCGGATGAGACCGGAAGCCACACCCATAATATTTACAAATAGCCGGAAGAAGAACGCGGGTAACTCATTGTTATTTTGTTGAAAAATACTCAGAATTACTCTTATAAGATGGAATACATTAAATCCTAAATTTAATATTACCTGGAATCCTAAATCATAATTAAAATAAAGTCCAAAAGGTGATTAAAATAGCGGAAAACACTTGAAATATACAGTTTTCCTTATACATTCATATAAAATTTAGTCAAAATTTGGTCCACTGCCGTTTTATGAATTATTTGTGTTCTGCTGACATCTTCAGGTTACAAAAGGAATTGCATATGCTTAAAACAATGGTAAATAATATTTGGAAAGCCTGCATCGCTATTTTGATGAGACAAAATATGAACTATGAACCTTTAAATGTCCACCTCCTTCGGCTGACCAATGGCATTCCTTTTCGCTGACCTCTACGTTTACGCACAATTTCCACACTTTCGCGACGCTCCCTCAGTCGACGCGCGTCCTTCGCCCTGGTTGTACTTCTCTGCGTTACAGCAACGTTATTATGCAGTGCGCTGCCAGAGCAGGCCTGAGTGCAGCTCACCACATATTTGTCAGCAGACTCAACACATCACACTTTATACAGCTCCGCAACATGTCTCAGTCCAAACTCCCCGTTACTCTGCTGGGCTCCATGGCGTTCGGTGGCCGCGCGGACGCGAAGTTGAGCGCGCAGCTGGTGCAGGTGTTCTTAGAGCGCGGCCACGATGAAGTGGACACCGCGTACATGTACAATGATGGACAGGCGGAGAGCATCATTGGAGACATGCAGCTTCCGAAAACAGGTAGAGCTCTTTCCAAACAGTGATCACCACAGACCTGAATGGGTAGATCACGTGATGTTGCACGTAACATGTTTATACGTAAGTTCAAAGGGTAGGCAGTGTATACTGTAGCATACTGGTCGTGCTATTTCTGCAAAATGTAGTAGGCCTCTGAATAAAATGTGCAGTTATGGATCGAATACTTGGATGATCCCTTTTTTAAAGGAATTTATTATTATTTAAAATTTTAGTTATTTTAATTATGTCATTATAATCTGTTATTGTTTAATATTTGATTATTGTCATATTATTGTTATAATTATTTATTCTTTAATTATAATTATTATTTTAAATATTTGATTATAATGTAATATTGTTTAGTTTTTATGTATTATTATTATTTTATAATTTAGTGACAAATAATATTAAATAGCATGTCAAGCCGTAACAAATAAGAAGAATTTTAACTGCTGGAGGCAATTAAAATAACAAGTAACAATGCAAAATGAGGTACATAATAATAATAATAACAATAATAGTAATAAATTATATTTTCACTCATGCTTGTGATTGTTACATATTTCTTGCATAATCACATTAGAGTTATTATCATTAACTAAACCTAAAACCATGAAAAATAATGAATAATAAAAGCATTAACTGAAATTATCTAAAGTATTAAAAAAAAAAACTAAATTATGTTATTTTAGCTAGTTATGACGGCAAATTTCTCAAGTAGTTAGATTTGAAGTACCAAAATAACTAAAAACAAAAATAAAAATTAATGGAAACTTTATAGACATTAACTAAAATGTAAAAAATAATAATAAAACTTAGCAACATTTCTCATTTTCATTTAGCTTCATTTGAATTACTAAAATAACTACTAAAACCAAAATAAAAATGAATAGAAGCTCTATACATATTTAAAAATAAATGTAAAAACACATGAAAACAAAATTAATAATGAAAGATTAAAATAAGCATTAAATGAAATAAAATACAATATATATATTTTTTAAAAAATGAACTTATTTCAGCTAGTCGCAATGGCAACATTTCTCCTTTTCATTTAGTTTGATTTGAAGTACTAAAATAACTAAAAACTAAAGCCAAAATAAAAATTAATGGAAACTTCATAGATATTTTACAAATATTAAAAACACATTTAAAATAAAAAAATAATAAAATAATAAATTAAGCATGAACTGAAATGAAATAATATATATATATTTTAAAAAAACTAAACATATTATTTCAGCTAGTTGCAATGACAACATTTCTCCTTTTCATTTAAACCAAAGCCAAAATAAAAATTGACTTTACAGACTCTATAGACATTTCAAAATAAATATATAAAAAATACATTAACAAAGAATACAAATAATATGACAAACTAAAATTGAACTAAAAATCAGAAAATTATATGAATACAAAAAACTATAATAGTGTCTTAATGATATTAAAATAATGCTAAATCAAGTATATTTATAATCTTTCATTTTATTTGTGTTTATCAGTTCAAATCGCGACTAAAGCAAACCCCTGGGAGGGAAAAACACTCAAACCGGAGAGTGTCCGAAATCAGCTGGAAACGTCCCTGAAGAGGCTCCGCACACAAAGCGTGGACCTGTTTTACCTGCACGCGCCGGACCACCAAAACCCCATTCGGGACACACTACAGGCCTGCAATGAGCTGCATAAAGAGGTGAATCACTATACACTACAGAACTCTAGACTTTGTCCATCAGACATGCACTTTGATAAATGCCTGACAGTCAGGTGAGTTACTGATTAGTTAATGGCTGTCTGACCTAGACAAGCTATGACAATTATGCAACTTAAAGCTGTTTGTTGATGTTTAGGGCAAATTCAAAGAGCTGGGGTTGTCAAACTATGCATCATGGGAAGTGGCGGAAATCTACTGCATCTGCAAACACAACAACTGGGTGCTTCCTACTGTATATCAAGTAAGTGGATGGATGCATGCATGTCAGTCATATTTAAAAATGAATAAACCAGTTTTGACAAGCATTAATGTTTTTTTTTCTCTCAAGGGCATGTATAATGCAACCACACGACAAGTGGAGACTGAACTACTGCCTTGTTTGAGATACTTTGGCATCCGTTTCTATGCATACAATCCCCTGGCAGGTAACGCATTCAATATTGAAAGATGAATACAATACAGTAATGAATAACAGACCTATAGTCAAGCAGAAGAACATTGTTTTCTCCTCTCACAGGTGGGCTTCTCACTGGGAAATATCATTATGAAGATAAAGACGGCACTCAGCCTGCGGGTCGATTTTTCGGGAACAGTTGGGCTGGTGCTTACAGAGACAGGTGCTTTAAATTCAGAATAATTTATGCATGATATTCACTCATTTTTCCAATCCTGTGTCACCTCAGACTCAGACCTAGTTAGTTGAACGTTAAGTCATAAATGTGATCATGTTTTTGGCTTGACACATATATTTCAGATACTGGAAGGAGAGTCATTTCCAAGGCATAGATGGCGTTCAGAAGGCTCTGGAAGCAGCGTACGGCTCAGAGAAACCCAGCCTGACATCCGCTGCTATTCGCTGGATGTACCATCACTCTCATCTGAAAGTAAGAGTTGTGTTATTTTAGTCTCATTAATTTACTATTATAATATAGTGAATTAAGCTACAAACTCGATCATAATGCACAATGTTTCCATTGTATTTTGAGGTGCATCTCGTCATATTAATGGAGTGTTTCACTAGTTAGCAGTAAACGTGTTATCTCAAGTGAATATATTCATAGATTGGTGTTGGATGTTATCTTTGGAATGGATATATTTATGTTTTATTTGTAAACATCATACTTTTTTCACTTATCTCAGATAATATAATAAAACTAATGAGCTAAGCCGGTAGTAGTACTGACAGTGTCCTGTAAACGTTGTGAAAAGCAGAGGAAAAGACAAACCGATTCAACTGAGTGAGTCATTTACACCTGGAACCACTCTGATTGATTCAAACTCGTGGCTTTGATCATTCATTTCAAGCATAAAAACGATAAAAAGAGCTATTCATTTACGAATTTCAACATCACTTGTAGTGATTTTAAAAAGAATGTATAGTGATGGGTGAAACTGAACTTTTCATAACTTTGAATCAGTTAAACCGTTGTGTCGCAAAAATAATTCACTGTTTTGGATTGCATATCGATTTGATTTAGATCGGAAGTTGGAGCAGGTTCGTGAATCTTTTGATTCAAATCAGAACTTCGAAGTAGGTTCACAAATCATTTGATTCAGATCGAGACTTTGTAGTGTGACGAATCATTTTATTTGGAGCACAGAGCGCAAATCATTTGATTAAGGTTAGGACTTAAGCACGTATTGCGAATCATTTGATTCAGATCAGAACTTCAGGGCGTGAAAAATTAGATTCAGATCAGAACATCAGAGCGCGAATCATTTGATTTAGATTGGAACCTCTGAGCGGGTTTGCGAATCACTTTATTCAGATCAGAACTTCAGAGCACAAATCATTTGATTTAGATTGAAATCTCGGAGAGGGTTCGCAAATCATTTGATTCAAATTGGGATTTCAGAGTGTGGATCGTGAATCACTTGATTTAGATCAGGACTTCGGTGCAGATTTGCAAATCATTTGATTCTGACTGGGACTTCGGAGCATGAATCGCAAATCATTTGACTTAGATCAGGACTTCGAAGTGGGATTGCAAATTATTTGATTCAGATTGGGACTTCGGAGCACGGATCACAAATCATTTGATTTAGATCAGGACTTTGGTGTGGCTTCATGAATCATTTGATTCAGATCAGAACTTCGGAGTGGGTTTGTGAATCTTTTGTTTCAGATCAGTACTGCATGTTCGCAATGCGATTCAGATCAGGACTTCAGAGCAGGAAAACAATAGAAATAAATGAGATCTGACGTGCTGATGTCGGTGGTTACAGGGTGATCTGGGTGATGGGGTCATTATCGGGATGTCCAGCATGGAGCAGCTGCGTGAGAACCTGACGGCAGCAGCAGAAGGTCCCCTCAAACAGGAAGTCGTGGACGCTTTCAAACACGCCTGGGATTTAGTAGCCCACGAGTGTCCAAACTACTTCCGCTAGACGCCCCATGACAATTAAAGAAAATCACAATATGAAGCCTGATTTATAAGAACTAATACAGAGATCACTTTATTTTTCTATGTTCATATTTTGTGAGTAAACAGTGATAAATTGAGTTGGACAAGCCTTCAGCTTCCTAATAAACACAATGACAAAATTAAACATCTTTCTGAGCTCACCAACAGTTGATTCTTCCTTATGTTTACATGAGAATGCAATAAAAATAGACGAAAGAGGGATCTTGATGAATCTCTGTTTTGTTGTCTTCTTGCTAAAATAACTTATGTTTAACAATAAGCCTCAGTCTGGTTCTCTCTGTTCAGTACGATCGTACTAAACCTAGTATTTTTATAGAAATTTGTAGTTGACAATAGAAACAAAACAGTGCAGATGACTGTGATAGTAACATGCAGCTCACTGAAAGAACACTCAATAAAATGTTTTATGGGTTTATGTTGGATGAACACAGCAAATGTTCACAAATAAAGTCCATTGCCTGTGTGCAGGTTTCAATCACTCCCTTCATCCTCTGATTCTTCATCTGTTTCCTCTTTCTTGGTCTCATCGCTTTCACCCTCTGACACCTTTACAAAGTCCCCGGATTCAGAATTCCACATGCACTTGATTGATATTTTGAATTCCGCCATTTCGAATCCAAAGAGTTTCTGAAAGGCCAGAAATTTTGCGTTTTAGACTAATGCAACATTTAACAAATTCCCATTAAAATCAAAACTAGTTTATGATCTGAAATAACTTTTTGAATAGTCTATTTAGTCCATTCTTTTAAGAAGCAACACTACATATGTTAGTACGAATTTAAAATACTCATTAAGAAATGGATTTTTTGCAGCGTATTAGTGGTACAAACTCACCAGAATTCGAGCCTGTTCAGGTGTGAGTGTGTCTCCCTCTTTACACACTTCGAAATCTTTTATCAGTGTCACCACACCTGCGAATGTATTGACATTATGTTAGTGGAATCTACTTTCTGTCCAATGCATTTTACAGTACACTTCTCCTACAATGAAAATATACAATTTCATATGCAGCTATGGTTAAATTAAAGATTTATTCACCCTCAGGCCATTCAAGATGTAAATGAGTTTGTTTTTTCATCAGAACAGAATTGGAGAAATGTAGCATTACATATGCAGTGAATGGGTGCCGTCAGAATTAGAGTCCAAACAGCTGATAAAAACACAACAATAATCCACAAGTACTCCACACCACTCCACTCCATCAATTAACATTATGTGAAGCAAAAAGCTGCTTGTTTGTAAGAAACAAATCCATCATTAAGACATTTTTAACGTCAAACAGTCTCTTCTAGTTAAAATATGAGTCCATAATCCGTACTAATTCTTCCTCCAGTGTAAAAGTCCATCCCCTGTTGTCTCTCACATCAAAATCAACCCACATATTTGTTTAGAGCGGTGTTTGATCTGTGCATATTTCTCTCCTGATTCAGACCAGACATCTTTTTCACTGGGGAAAGCAATATTATAGGTAGAACACTAATTTAGCAGTTAAAAACATCTTAATGATGGATTTGTTTCTTGCAAACAAGCAGCTTTTCACTTCACGTGAAGTTAACAGATGGACTGGAGTGGTGTGGATTAGTGTGATGTTTTTATTAACTCTCATTCTGACGGCACCCATTCACTGCAAAGGATCCACTAGTGAGCAAGTGATGCAATGCTACATTTCTCTGAATCTGATGAAGAAACAAACTCATCTACATCTTGGATGGCCTGAGGGTGAGCAAATTTTCAGTATTTTTTTTTTTATATTTTTGGGTGAACTATCATTTAACAACTTGTTTGCATAATGCATTACCTTTCTTCAGAGCTGTGGGGAGGCCCAGCTGTCTGAGTTGAGGCTCCATTGAGTGTGGAAACTGTTCCAGCGGACCCTCATCCAGTGTCACAGCCATGGTGGCTACGTTACCCGCTCGAGCGTAATCCACCTCTTTAAAGTTACTGAAATATCTGTGGGAAAAAGTTTATTAAAAAAATGAATTCATTAGGGTTTTATTAGAATTCAACAATCATTTAAATGATTACTTACTCTTGAACCTCATCTTTTGTTTTGTTTGTGAACAAAACACCTACTTCACCTCTGAGAAATTTGCTTACCTGCAAAACAAACCAGATCAGTCACTTTTTAGCCAGAGTAAGTTAGTGCAGTTGATGAAATTCATCCATAATTCAGCAATTAAACCATAAATGACATGCGCTGACATACTTTATGCAGATTATCTTTGTATTCGTCTGTGGGTCCTTTACCCAACGCGATCATCATGACTTTGTTCTTACCAAAGAAGAACCTGAAACACAAAACCAAACTTAATCTCTTAGAAATCCTACAAGAATACATAAAAACAATAAATCTGAAGCACTGTGGAGAGTGTGTGTACCGGCTGTGTTTCCAGGCCGTCCTGATGTCTTTCAGTTTGTTGTTTCTCATGTTTTCTACTGAGAACACAAACATGTATCTGTAGATATCTGCACATTTCCGCAGCTAAGAGGAAGAGAAATGGAAAACGATATTTTAATCGATCATAAAACTGTGATTGTATTGCATAATTAATTTGGGCCTGCAAATAAGAGGAGGAAATATATCACTTTATGTCACTAATAAAACTGGATGTGAAGGAGATTTTCAGATATTCTTGTTTTAAAGGGCATCTTGAGCTTCAATGGGAGCATCTCAGATCACGCTGGAGAACATGATCATCAGGTTTTGTTCATATTAGCTCCAGTACTGCTGTCATTTTCAGTCATTTCAAAGAATACCATGGTATTACCATGGTACATGCTTTGAGTGTTATTAGTTTTACCTAAAAGAGCAATGAAAAGTCATACTAACCTCTTCAATCAGGTTTTGCTTGGCTTCCAACCCCTTCTTGGATGTTTTGGTTAAAGAAACTGTTGAAAGTAATATTAACAAAATATAACACATCCAGCTGCTTCAATAACATTAATAAATGGCACAAAAATGAACTACAGTTCAACCACACACACAAGAGTCTGAGCAACAAGTAACAAACATGATGTTATTTCAGTACTGTGCCTATTAAAACGCAAACACATTTCTGACAGGTTCCGCTTTTTAAGCACACCGAGCTACAGCTCGAGTCATTTTAATGTATAGCGTGTAAAGCTGAACATTAATACGTGATAAAAAACAAACTAAAACATTAAATGAATACCTTTCTTGTCCCTCTTTGATTTCGGCATGGCTCTCACGTTGTGGGCTCTGTATTTTCTTCTTCGCTTGATGATGTCAGAGCGCTTCACAGACTGTGAGAAATCACACCGCCGCCTAGTGGTGCTCGCTGGTGCCTCATGAATATTAATTAGATCACCGGACAAACTCGTTAATATTCATAAGTTGGGACTGATTTGTAAATTCCTCGAAAGAAAAACTATACTTAGAAGACAATTTTGGTATCTTTATGCAAAACAAAGAAATAGAATTTCTGTGCAATGATATGTCGATTGTAGCAAAGTTTTATATACACAAATGTAGATTTGTTAAAGTTTCTCTTTGTTTTACAGCATTTAAAAACGACTTTAGAATTTTATTTCAATCCATAAAACATTTAAAATGTTTTCATGTAATTTAATTTGTGTTCTAAAATTATTTTAATGTTTTAATTATTTTTATTTTATTTTGTATTATTTTATTTATTATATGCTGCTTATTATATGATGTATTTTAAATGTGCTTAACATTGGAAAAATAACAATGCCTGTTTGTTATTTGAAGGTTTAAAAATACAAAACTTAGAAGATAATTCTAATGTAAACCAGCAGGAGGCGCAACATAACTGTCGTATTATTAGAAGACACGTGGAGTTTTTTCTGTATAAGAGTGACGTCTTAAGATATTCCGGTGTATTTATCGATATTTATTAAGGTTTTTAAACTAAAACGTTTTAGTCTTCTATGTTCCTATATGCATTACAAAACAAGAAAATACATAAAAATAGTTTTTAGTTTTTCGTTGTTGTTTTTTTACAGTACGCCAATAACAATAGGCCTAAGTAACGTCAATTTGCCAAATTGTGCAAACAAACATAACTTACTGGACTAAAAGCTATATAGCATCCAAATAGTGTCTATCAATAAATAAATGGAACTTAAAATAAATTAAACATACAGTTTGGGATATTAAGTAGGCCTACTTGCATGTAATTACTATATTTAAACATTATTTAGAATGTTTTAGGGAAATATCCTTTATGTCATTAATCCATGTTCTTCAAATAAGTGAAATCTAAACTTTTAATTTCACTTAAGCATGGTTTATTAAAATAAATGTAAGAATATGTTAGCACAGTACCCACACTATACAATATTAATTTATATAATTGTATAATTTGTATAATTAAATTATGTAATTTTGGACAAACACCTTTTCCCAGACAGGTAAAACTCATTAGAGGAACTGCCTGTTTCTGTTCTAGATTTGTATGAGAACTCTGGGATTCACGTGGGCACTTAACTTGAATGAAAGGATTTGTAGCAGACGTGACTGCATTCCCAAAAACTCTGATTTTGCATACTTGGACTGTCTGTTAAAAACAATTGCAGAAATTGCACATGATCCTCAGCAATCCTTGGGTGTGTTGTACATATGTGCAGAGTGTTTATGAACAGCCTTCAAGCCAGGGCAGGTTTAAGGTGTAGATGTTTGTGTAATGTCTGATTCCTTTCATTAGTCATTTGGTGAAATGTAAACACTCAAACTCTGTGTTGCCGCAACATGCAAAAGTGAAAATAATTACCTCAACACCTTCCTTCATTTACCTAAAGTTTCTGTGGACAGTACTGATTTATGCATTTGCTAATGAGTTCGCTCTCACTTTCACATTTATTGTCGATCATTAATATTAGAGTCATGAACCTTTCAACTCTGACTAATGAGATTAAATTAATCACACATTTGCATTCAGTGAGCTGGTTATGTTATGCGATGAGCAAAACTATTGTTCATGCTAATTTGTTACAGTCAGAAAGTGATGTTACAATATAGATATATTACTCAAATAATAACAAATACGCTAAATATATAAATGAAAATGATTACAATTGGCCCATGTAGAGATATATGTTTTTGCATCAGTATTTTGTATATTTTTGTGAATTTTGTGTATAGAGAGAGCATATTGGACAAAATATCAATATCTTGTATATTTTTGAAAATACTGCATGTGTGTTTGTGTATTTCTTAAATCAAAATATAATAAAAGTCAATAAAAATGTACATTACAAATTAAAACATTAAATAATAGATTTGATCAATATTAATATTATTAATATTAAACAATATTATTATTAGTTAATTATTAAACACTGATAAAATATCAATTGTATATATTTAATATAAAAGTATAAATAAAAATATAATTTTATATATTTAAATTCCATATGTAAATATATACAATTTATACTTTATCAGTGTTTAATAATGAATGAATGAACTATTAATTTTTAATAATATATTTTGATTAATATATATATATTATTAAAATTAAATATTTAAATAAAAATTAATATTTTTTAATAGTTAATTCATTAATTATTAAACACTGAAAAAGTATAAATTGTATATATTTACATAAAGATGTTAAGGAATATTTTGTATCAATATAAATAGGCTATTATTAATAGTTAAATAATTAATTATTAAACGTAAATAAAATACCAATTTTATATATTTAGAAAAAAAATCTGTCAAAATAATATTATTAATTAATATTAATTAACATATTGCTTAAAAGTTTATCAAAATATATACCACTTATAATTTATTTATACTTTATCAGTGTGTATTAATTAATTACTTAATTAATTACTACACACTAATAAAGTATAAATGGTACATGTTTTACAAGCAATATATTTTACCAATATTAACAGAATATTATTAATAGTTAAATAATGAATTATTAAACGTCAATAAAATATAAATGTTATATATTTAGATAAAAAGTAATAATATTTTTTTGTCAAAATAACATTATTTAATAGTTAATTAATTAATTAATTGCTAAAGTATAAATTGTACATTTGTAGATAAAAAATATGAATATATATATATATATATATATAAGCTATTATTAATAGTTAAAATAATAAATAATTAATTATTAAACGTTAATAAAATATCCATTTTATATATTTAAATAAAACATTTAATAATACATTTTGTCAAAACAGTATTAGTATAGTTATTTCATTAATTAATAAACATTGATCAAATATATATTCTACATATTTAGATACAAATATTAAGTAATACATTTTAGCAATATTAACAGGCTAAAATTAAAATTAATTATTAACCATTGATCAATATAACCATTATATATTTAGATAAAAAATAAATAGTTTGTCAAAATGAATATTATTAATAGCTAAATAATGAATTATGAAACACTGATAACATAAATTGTATATATTTAGATAAAATTAATAAAAAATTGTTTACCAACTTATTAAATGTCAAATAAATTGTATGTATTTCGTTTTTGTAATTGTAAAAATACCAAATTATGTATTTTATCGATCTTTACGTGATTAATTCTTCATAAATGTATTATTAAACACTGATCAAATATCCTGAAGCCTCTACGGTGGTTATTTTTATTTTCATTGATCGATTAGTTGTCCTAAAGTGCTTGTGGGTCTTTTTAAAATCAGATTATAATAATCCACACTAGCAGTTTTAAGAAATTAAGTGTGCTGGAGTTTGTTTGAGGGGGGCGATGTCGCCAAATTCCTGCACTCCCTCCTGCGTGCGCGAATGCGCGCCTCCGCGTCCCGGGGCGGCGTGCGCGCGGCGCTGCTGGCGGGGGCGGAGAGTGCGCTGCGGATCTCCCTCTTTTAGGAGTATGAAACTCGATCCCGTCGCGCCGGTAGCGTCCGATATAAAACAGTCCAACGGAGGAGACTGTGAGAATAATATCAGTGCGATCGGAGAGTTTGGAGTTCACGAACACCGAGATGAGTCGCGGATCTCCAGATGTCCGGGACTGTCACAAATAAGCTGACACACACACGGTGCGATCCGTTATTCCTGCAGGTTTCCATGGAGAACAAGATGCGTCCTGGAAGGATAGACAGATAATGATTGTATTGCTCGTTTCTAATCAATCGATGATACTTAAGAGTTTTTTTTACGCATGAGAAGAAGACTGCATGGACACACTAGCTTTGAACTGAACTCGTTAAAGCTCACCGATATCTATTTTTGTACGCAAACATGAGCTCGTTGCTGTTTGGAGAAGGTTTTTTGGGCGGAATGGTGAGCACTACGCCGTCGGACGCGGTTCCCAGAGCGCTGCGCAACGACCTGGGATCCAACATCCATGTCCTCAAGACCCTCAACCTGAGGTTCCGCTGCTTCCTCGCCAAAGTCCATGAGCTGGAGAGAAGGAACAAACTTCTGGAGACCCAGCTGAAGCAAGCCTCCAGTCAGCCGAGGCATTCCGGCTTCACCTTCTCACGTGAAGTCGCTGTCCAGACGGACTCTCTGGAATCCAGACTTCCAGGCACCATCTGGAGTTTTACGCATATTTTGAAACGCGGAGAACGCGTTAGGACTGTCCAGGGACCCGGGGTCACCTGGACCCATCCGGATGGGGTTGGGGTCCAAATCGACACCATCACCCCAGAGCTGAGGGCCTTGTATAACGTCCTGGCCAAAGTCAAACGGGAGCGGGATGAGTACAAGAGAAAGTGAGTACTTGTTTTATCATGTCTTGATTTGTTCTTCACGCAGTTCTGCAGGCCTGAAAATGAGCCTGCTGCCGGTCAACATTTCTGATTCATTGCAGCAGAATATCTTGGCAGGCGAACAGCAGATATTGAAGGCCCAGTTTTGCATGGAGGACAGCTGGACGGAGTCCAGTCCAAATAAACATTTCATTAGAAATGCTTTATTAAGGAAATGCATATGAAATAACACAATTAGGCATCATTTGCACAGTCAAGACAGATCAAGAGCTCTGCTGAGGTTCTGTGTTTGTTTAAGTCACCTCTCAATATACCTGTTTTTCTTGCGCTGCTCAGCAGCTGAGGTCCTCCTGCAAATTATTGCAGCTGTCTTCAGAAATATGATATGAAAAGCTTTTTATCACAGTTGCCCAGTTAAGTTAATCCTTTCCATTCACTTCATTTACTTGATACAGAAAATTCAGAAACTTAATGGATGGCCAAGATGACGTCTTAAAATAAAACGTTTTTTTTGCATAAGCAAAATAGTCTATTTTAGGACGTTATAATATGTTTATACATATCTTTTTTCATTTTGACAATATTTTCATAACAATGTTGCATATTTGACCCCCAAATCTCATTACTGTAATACAAACAAAATTATTTATTATTAAAAGTGTTTATACATCATGGTGTTATTTGTTGCACTTCTTTTAATTTAGGCAGATTTAAATAAAAAGTAATTGTGCAATTGTATTGTTTTAGGAAAATACAGTAAAAAAAATGAAAAATGTAATGTATATCGCACATACAGTACATTTACTGTATTACAGTAATCAAAATCATAATTGAAATACAAGGACCACTAAAAGTAAAACTTCTGGATGCATTGCAGAATTTGTTTTTGCATTACAGTAATGACAATTTAGTGGTAAATCATGCTTAATTGCTCATTTTATTTCATTTTTATTTTATTTTATGCTGATATAATAAAAAAATATTTGTGCAACATTATCCTTTAGGATAATAGTACAGTAAAAAATACTGTATTACAGTAAGGAAAATCGTAATTGAAAATATGGAACCGTAAAAGTAAAACTTTAGGATGCATTACAGTTTTTTTGGTTTTTTTTTTTGCATTACAGTAATGAAAATTTAATGGTAAAATACGCTTAATTGTCCAGAAAACAGTGCTCAGATTCTGCAACAGTATCGATTAGGATAATTGTACAGGTAAAATAGTGTACAGTATACACTATTTTACAGTACAGTAAGGAAAATCATTACTTAAAAACATAGACCAGTAAAAGTAAAACTTCTGGATGCATGACAGAAATATATATATATATTTTGCATTACAGTAATGAAACTTTGATGTTAAAATGTGCTTAATTGTCCTGAAAAGAGTGCTCATTTTATTTTATTTTATGCTGATTTAAATAAAGACATATTTGTGCAACAGTATAGTTCCAAATATTAGTACAGTAAAAAATACTGTATTACAGTAAGGAAAATGGAAAAACATGCAGTATAGTAATAAAAAATGGGAATTTTATTTTTGTTTTATTCGTTTATTTGATTTTATTTTTTCTTTCCTTTACAAAATATAAAGTCCTATTTTTTTTGCATATAATTTTGGAGAAGACTGTGACACAGACATGATGACAGATTTCCAGCCTTATGGATTAGACATTGTGAATGAGATTTCTTTGGGACATTGAATGGGTTTTATTAATGCATGACTACTGAATGACTTCAAAGACTGAGGCGTCAGAGGAGCTGCGTGAATGTGTGTGTGTGTGTGTGTGTGTGTGTGTGTGTTTGTGATCCAGCTGCCCTTTTGCCCAGGCATGTGCTGACTCACTAGTAAATACTGCTGCCTTACCCTTCAGAAAAGCCACAACAATGAGCACAAAATGAAGGCAGGAAAAGAGGAAGCAAGCGTGCATGTATCACATCCTGGTCATCTTGTGGGTGATTCAGAAGCTCATTTTAACAGTGCTGCTTTTGTGGGCTTGTCTTTTCTGAGATTGCCATCAGTTATAACATCATGACATCACGCAGGAACTTTAAATGGGCCACGGACAAGTTCGGATATGAAATAGGCCAGTATCTTGGTTTTCTTTGTTAGAATTTTCTTTTGTATGATCTATAGGATGTTTACCCGCCATAAACATAGTTGCTAAGTCAAAAGAAAGTCTATATGTATAATTTAGTCTATGATAGGCCAGTGAAAACTTTAGACATCCATTTCCACCACAGAATAAAAAAAAAACAGTAATGAGACTGTTTATCTCACAATTTGGACTTTTTTCCTCATAATTCTGAGAAAAAAAATCTGAATTGCAAGATATAATCTTAGAATTGCAGGATATAAATTCAGATTTCTGAGAAAAAAAGTCACAATTATTTATCAGATAGAAACTAAGAATTCTGTGGGAAAATAGTCAGAATTATGAGATATAAACTTAGAAATTTGCAATATAAATAAAAATTCAGAGAAAAAAGTTATAATTATGATAGAAATGTTGAATTCTGAGGAATAAAGTCTATTATGAAACAGAAACTAAGAATTCTGAAAAAAAAAAAATATATATATTAATCATATAATTATAAGACAAACTCAGAATTCTAGAAGAAAAGTCATAATTATGATCTCAAGTGAATTATTAGATAGAAACTAAGAATTATGAGGACGAAAGTCATAATTATGAGAAACTCTTGTGAGATATAAAAAATTGTGAGATATAAACTTTTATAAAATTCTGAAAAAAGTCATAATTATGATATAAACTCAGAATTGTGAGGAAAAAAGTCAATTATAAGAATTGTGAGGGGAAAAAAGTCAAAATTATCAAGAGTAAATAAGAATTCTAAAAACTGTAAAAATTCTGAGAAGTCAAAATTATGAGAAATAGATAATGATAGTCATAGTTATGAGATATAAACTCAAAATTGTGCGATATAAACTCAGAATTCTGAGAAAAAAGTCTTAATAATAAGAAACTAAACTAAGAGTTCTGAAGAGAAAAGTCCAAATTATTAGAAATGTAGAAGAAAAGTCATTATGAGTAATTATAAGTAATTATGAGATAACTCAAAATTGTGCAAAATAAACTCAGAATTCTGAGTCATAATAGTCATAATAATGAGATATAATTATAATAATCATAACAATGAGAAAAAAGTCAATTATAAGAGAGGGTAAAAAGTTCTAATTATGAGATAAAACTCAGAACTGCGAAATATAAACTCAAAATTACGAGAAAAAACTCATGAGATAGAAACTTCAGATCTTTCTGACATCTTGGAATTGTTTTTTTTTTCTTACAATTGTGACCTTTCTTCTCAGAATTGCAAGTTACAAACAGTAACTTGTCAGTTATCATTTTTTATCTGTTCTCACATTTTTTCAGAACTGCAATAAAAAATGTAGAATTGCGAGATAAAAAGTTGCGATTACCTTTTTTTCATCCCGTGGTGGAAACAGGATTCCATAGAAAACCTTTTCTTTTTCAGCTTCTCTGCTTTTCACTTGCTCATACTTAGTATTAACCCTTGATGCAGAACATTCTGTTCAGTTTATGTAATTACAGAAAGTTGTGCAATTACAATCAGCAACCATGAAAAATTACTTTAAAAGGTTTAAAAAGCTCATAAGTAGTGGTTTACACCCTATATTCATGCAAAAAATTATCCTAATGCTCATGTGAACAGTCAATAATGGCAATAAACTTAAAACAAATATAATTGTAAATGCTCTCAGATTACACGTGCATTATAACTAATAGCTTGAATGGCTTAATCTCTATGACACCCAGAGGAATGTTAGTTAATGACGCTCGCATTCATTGGTTTGTTCATTCCATTTCATGGAAATTAGTACTAAATCTATATAACTGGATATATAATAGCTAACAAATAGACGGCGCTTATTAGCGCATTAAATGCTAAATGTGAACGATGATGCATGTGTGTTTTCTGACATGTTGATCATTATTTCACCACCCATGTTTACAGGTTACAGCGTTCACATTGTGCATGTAAGCTCTTCTTCCTGCTGGAGATATCCGACCCCCACGCTGCTCTTTATGCTAACTGCAGATGTTATTGCATGTGAATCACTGGTGTGTGTTACATCACACACGGATCATTTGCTCAGAGGTTTGGGAAGTGCGGTTCCTACATGTCTGTTTGCTCCAACCGGCCCCAACAAATTCATTACGTCAAAGGCTTAATGAATAATTAATCAGCTTAGCTTTAATTCTCAAACACGTGTAAACCAGCTCCCAAGATATTCAAAGTTTGGGATCTGGATATACATATGTTAACTTTATACCTAAGTACAGATTTAATATTATGTTTAAATAATATTATGAATGAAAGATGCTTCAGCACAAATTCTGCTTCTGGTTATGTAATATTTGCTGAAAATTCAGCTTTGATCACAGGAATAAATTATATTTTAAAATATATTCAAATAAAAAACAGTATTTTTTTATCAAATAAATGCAGCCTTAGAGAGCAGAAGAAATGTCTTACAAAAACAGTTTTAAAAATGCACGTTTTTTTGAAATTAGGAGTTGACTAATTATCGGCCTGGCCAATTATCGGCACCGATATTAAGCATTTTTATGGTTATCGGCATCGGTCATTTTCAAAACCAACTTGCAGATAAAATAATTTAAATAATTTTAAATAATTTAATCTAATTAAAACTTAATGTTTTTGTCAGAGCTCTTCCTTGTTATTCTTAATTGTGTCATTAATTTTCATTTTTACACTATATATATCTGTTCAAAATAACGGTTATCGGTCTACTTGATCTGTAATAATCGTATTCTACTTGTATTCAGCAAGGATGCATTAAATTGATATATTTTATTTATTTATTTATTGAACTGCCATTTTTACACAAAATTTTATTTTAAATGCAATAAAATCTTTTTTTTTTAAAGATGATAAAATGTTTGTGGTTAGATTTTTTTAAGAAGTTAATACTTTTATTCAGAAAGGATTAATTAAATTGATACATTTTATTTATTTATTGAATTACTATTTTATATATATATATATATATATAATTGAATTTAAATTCAATAAAATCTTTTTTTTTATTTATTTATTTATGTATTATTTATCAAAATTATTTTTGGAAATTATGATTATTATTATTATGTGCACTTAGAGAAATAACAGCACATGCACTAATTATTAGGAATTATTAATTTATAATTCCTGTTCGTACCAGTGTTATTTTAGCATAATCAAGACACTATTATAGTTTTTATTAATGTATTTAATTTTGTTTTATTATTTACATTTTTGTTAAACTTTTAGTAATTTTTACTGTTTTAGTCATTTTTAGTATTTTTTATTTTATAATTTTTTATTTTAATTTTAGTTTTAGTTATTTGAGTAGATCAAGTTAAACTAAACTAAAAATCTATATTTGCATTTAGCTGCAATATTAAAAAAAGGTTTTTAGACTTTCATTTTCAGTGGTTTTAGTTTTTGATGACTATAAAAACTGCTGAAATTTAATATTTTGATTTTTTTGATTTTTGTTGAAATCTGAGCAATTAGTGATGCTTGACTAATACTAACAATGACATATTAGTTGTCTTAGTTGTCTGTCTTTTGCTGGAACATAAGCAAAAGGCATAAAAAATAATATTATTCATGTGTGTTGAATGAGACAGTCACAATCTTGCACCATTAAGAAAAATAAGACCTTAGTGTCTTTGCACTGACAAAGCGGTGTGTGAAAATCCATGTGCAACGATTGGTCAAGACTGCTGAGTTTGAGAATATTATTGATTTCCTAGATATTGCTCTTCCGCTGCTCTGCCACTAAAACAGGCGTTTCTTTATCATCAGTGCTGCAATGAAGAAATCAGTGGGCCTGTTAGAAACTGAACTGACTGTATTACTGCTGTAGTGTTTGTGGCTTTAACTAGCACATCTACAGCCGACTTGCTTATGTCTGAATGGCCAACGGCCTGCTGGAGCGAGAGCACGATCGATGAGTTTTGTGTGTGTGTGTGTGTGTGTGTGTGTCTGTGTGTGAGACAAACTGCAGTCGAGACACTGGTACGTGTGTGTATATGTTGATGTATTGCAGTCTGGTGCAACGTTCTGTCACGACGTCTTAAGGAAAGCATTCATTAAGCTTTTAAGAGAGGTATAAAGCATGCTGACATGTTGCTCTGCAGTAGACAGTATGAACAGTCTCACTGTGTGTGGACAGTATGCAGATTTTCTGAAAGCATGAAATCCCCGATGACCTCCTATATTTGCTGAAATGTGCATTATAGATCCTCCGCCTGACATTCTGTATCCCACAATGCAATGCGTTCCACTTGACCTTCCATTTCTAGTGTGATGAATGACTTAGAAGTGATTACATTTTCAACTGTCTTTTAAGATTTTTTCTTTACATTTATTTATTCATTTGAACTGCCATTTTTACACAAAATGTAATTTTAAAATGCAATATATATAAAGGTTTGTTCAGCAAGTATGCATTACATTGATCAAAAGTGGTAGTAAAGGCATTTATGATATAAAATTATTCTATTTCAAATTAACACAGTTCTTTTGAACTTTTTATTCATCATAGAATCCTGAAAAATAAAATGTATCAACTTCCACAAAATACCACAATAACATTGATAATAATTAGAAATGATGATTAAAAAATCAGCGTGTTAGAATGATTTCTGAAGGATCATGTGAGACTGAAGACTGGAGTAATAGTGCTAAAAATTTAGCTTTGATCACAGAAATAAATTACGTTTTAAAAAATATTCAAATAGAATTCAAATATTTGAAAGTGTAATAATATTTTACTGTATTTTTTAATAAAATAAATCCAGCCTTAGTGAGACATCGTACAAAAATATTTTTAAAACAAGTTTTTTCATAATTGAAATTAGGTTTCCACCGATTATTGGCCTGGCTGATTGTAGGCACCGATATTAAGCATTGGTGTCGGTATTGGTCATTTTCAACTCATTTACCGATAAAATAATGTAATAGCGTTTAAAAAAATGTTTTTTGGTTGAGGTTAATGCCAGTCATTTTTGCCAATTTTGGCATGAATTTTAATTTTTACACCAGATCAATAATGTATCAATTCAAAATATCGGTTATCGGTAATTGGTTATCGGCATCGGGCCTGAAAAAGACTTTTTTTTTTAAATTTATATATTTTATTTATTTATTTATTTTTACACAATATTACATTTTAAATGCAATAAAATCTTTTTTTTTTTTTTACTGATGATAAAAGGTTTTTGTTTTTAATTAATACTTTTATTCAGCAAGGATGCATTAAATTGATCAATTGATCAGTGAGAGTAAAGGCATTTATAATAATACAAAGATTTCTATTTCAAATAAGCATTCTGAAAAAAATGTGCCTTTCAGTTTTTACAATCCATTTCGTTACTTTATCTTAATTGCCAACCCTGTTTATAATTATAATTTAATTTTACAGTGTATCACTGTTGTCCAAAATCACAGATCGTTCAACCCCTAATTGAATTAAGTTATAATTTTTCATAATTGCACCCAGTGATGCACAGTGATACTGTGACCTGCATCTAATCTCACAAATTACACCTTAAAAATGACCAAACCTCACTGAGATCATCTCAGAGAGGCAACCTCCATCAAACACAGACCTCCAGGACACTTTCTCCCTCATGAATAATTTAATGGCGTCTGAATTTAGCTTCAGTGCTGCGGATCGATGCTGGAGTCCTGAGGCTGAGTTTTTGGAGACTTTGCTTCCTCTTCTGGTGTTTGAAAAATTAAAGCTGCCATTAGCAGAATGCAGCGAGCAGCTCCTCCTGAGGAACCTTGTGACTGTAAACCACTGTTTAATGAATTGATGAAATAGTGAGATCTATCTATCTGTCGTTTTGGGGTCGACCGATATGTTTTTCAGTAGACCGATAACCGATATTTTGAACCGTTATGTCTGATGTAAAGCTGAAAATTAATGTCCAAATGAAAAATAACAACTTTTTATCATCTTTAAAAAAAATTAGAAAGATTAATTTAAATTCAATGTTGTGTACAAAGGGCAGTTCAATAAATAAATAAAATGCATCCTTGCTGAATGAAAGTATTAATTAAAAATAACCATAACCACAAACTAACCACAAACCTTTTATCATCGTAAAAACAAAAAAAAAAAAATTATTGCATTAATTTATTGCATTTTAAAATTAAATTTAGGGTAAAAAATGCCAGCTGAATAAATAAATAAAATAAATAAAATATCTAAATTTAATGCATCCTTTCTGAATAAAATTATTAATTTCTTAAACAAAAAATCTATATTTTGAACTGATATGTCTGATGTAAAGCTGAAAATTAATGTCCAAATGAAGAATAACAACCTTTCATCATCTTAAAAAATAAAAAGATTAATTTAAATTCAGTATTGTGTACAAATGGCAGTTCAATAAATAAATAAATAAATAAAATGCATCCTTGCTAAATGAAAGTATTAATTAAAAATAACCACAACCACAAACTAACCAGAAAAAAAAAATTTCATCTAAAAAAAAAAAGAAAAAAAAGAAAAGATTTTATTGCATTTTAAAATTAAATTTAGGGTAAAAATGCCAGTTGAATAAATAAATAAAATATATAAATTTAATGCATCCTTTCTGAATAAAATTCATTTCCAAAACAAAAAAAAAGATTTTATTGAACTTAAATTCAATTTTGTATACAAATGGCAGTTCAATAAATAAATAAATTCATTCATTCATTCATGTTAATGCATCCTTGCTGAATAAAAGCATTAAACGTATTAACTTTACAAAAATCTGAGTCTAACCACAAACCTTTTATCATTAAAAAAAATACCAATCTTCCTGGTAATACAAATATTGGGGTTTAGTGAATTGATGAAATAGTGAGATCTATCTATCGTTCTATCATTTTGGGGTCGACCGATATGTTTTTCAATATACCGATAACCGATAATTTGAACCGGTATGTCTGGTGTAAAACTGAAAATGAATATTCAAAATGAAGAATAACAAGGTGCTCTAACAAAAACTCTCTTTAAATGCTTTTAAATTATTTTATCAGCAAATCGATTTTGAAAATGGCCGATACCGATAACCTTAAAAATGCTTAATATCGGTACAGATAATCGGTCGACCCCACGTGTGTTTGTCTGTGTGAGTGCATTGGAGAGTGTGTGTGGCAGTCTGAGATGTAGTCATGTTTCAGTGATGGTCAGGCAGATTAAAAGGGCATTAATGTTTGACAGACGGCTTCTCATAGTCTTTCAGTCAGTGGTTAGATATCTGGAGCTGTGTCCTGCTCATGCTTTTGGAATGGGGGTGTGGATGACCTGTAGGTTGGGCCGAGCTCTGATTCACACTCGCTGATCTCTGCCAGGCTCGCACACGTCCGTGTCTCACCGGTGACGTGTGTTCTCTGAGATTCATGGGAAGCCTGTGGATTGGAATAGGGATGGGTTTTTAAGGGAATTCAATGAGTCTGATCCCATGCATAATTGTACGATATTGGCATGATGGAGTTCAATCACGTTTGTGTATTATGCAATGGCTTTGAAAAATGGCTAATTCAGGGTGGTAACTGTGTAAAATGTTACGAACTTTGTGTACTTTTAGATAATATTGACATTTATAATCACGGTTTGGAGTTAATCCTTACACTCACCAGTCATTTTAAGTCACTGGCCAATTTAGAACTTATGGTAGTAGCAAAATATTTATCTTAGCATTTATATACACTACCTGTCAAACGTTTAGGATCATTTTTGAATGTTTCTTCTGCACACCAAGGCTGAGTTTATTTGGCTAAAATACATTTTAAAATGCAATTACATTTTTTGATAAAAGGTTTGTGGTTTGAATCAGAATTTTTTTTTTTTAATTAATACTTTCATTTTGCAAGGATGCATTACATTTATATATTTTATTTATTTAACTGCCTTACACAATATTTAATTTTAAATGCAACAAAATCTACAAAATCAAATCAGTTTTAAAATGCAATAAAATCTTTTTTTTTTAAAAGATGATAAAAGGTTTGTGCTTAGACTGATTTTTAAATAAAAGAAATTAATACTTTTATTCAGCGAGGACGCATTCAATTTATATTTTGTTTATTTATTTATTTATTGAAATGACAATTTTACACAAAATTGAATTTTAAATTGCAATAAAATCTTTTTTTTTTTTTAAGATAACTAAAAGGTGTTTTTGGAAAGATATACATAAGGTATTAGAAAGTATTTTAAACATTACAGTTGATTTCAGTTTTGAGGTACTTTATATGGGCACAGTGTCAATGGTTTCCTGGGAAGGGAAAAACAAATACATGTATAGAATAATTCTTGCTTCAAGTAAAAAAGCTATTACTAGATGCTGGTACAAACCTAATCCGCCACAAATACAGGACTGGATTGATGTTGTTAAAAATATGTTTATAATGGAGAAAATTACTTTCTGTATGAATAACCAAAAAGATATGTTTGTGGATTTTTGGTCCAAGTGGATTGAATATATAACTCCTATTGAACCAAATGTTTTTTTGTTATAGAATCTATGTTTTATATATAGGTACTGTCTATACATCCCCTTTCTTTTGTAAATAGTTTTTTGTATAATTGGGAGATAACCTAAAGAGATATATTGAACTGTTTTATGCCATGAAGAGCTTTTTGATAATATATAAGCTATAAATGTTGTAAATATGACAAAAGTCATAAACAGATGTATTGGATTGTATCTCTTTTCAATAAAAACTTAAATAAAAAAAAAAAAAAAAAAAAAAGATAACTAAAAGGTTTGTGGTTAGACTTGGATTTTTTTATTAAAAAAATGAATACTTTTATTCAGCAAGGATGCATTAAATTATATATTGTATTTATTTATTGAGTAGACATTTTTACACAAATTTTAAAATGCAATCAAATCTTTTTTTTAAGATAATAAAAGGTTTTTTATTTAGTAAGGATGCATTAAATTGATATACTCTATTTATTTATTTTACTGCCATTTTTACCCAGAATTTGAATTTAAAATGCAATGCAATACTTTTTTGTTTTTAAGATTATAAAAGGTTTGTGGTTCTACATTTATTAATATATAATAATAATATAATATATATATATAATAATACATTTATTCAGCAAGGATACATTAAATTGATATATTTTATTTATCTATTTATTTATTTATTTATTGAACTGCCATTTTTACACAAAATTGAATTTTAAAATGCAATAAAATCTTACTTTTCAGCAAGGATGCATAAATTGATCAAAAGTGAGAGTAAAGACATAATAGTACAAATATTTCTAATTAAAATAAATGCTGATCTCTTGAACTAACTATCTATCAAAGCATTCTTAAAATGCATGTGTGTGTATATACAGCATATATATATTTAATTATATATAATTATATTTAAGTATATATATAATAATTATATGCATGTGCTGTATCGATATAAAATCATGGTCTTTAGCTTTGCTTTTTGCTAATGAGAATCAAACCAGGTGCTTTTGCACTAGACGAACAGAACAAAGTCCAGCATCCTGGCACTTCAGTTCTAGGCCTTTTGCTGGATTCCGGGTGATTTAAAGATCTATTTGTGAGCTTTAATGCATTATCGACCCTTTACGACTCCACTTCTATAGAGAGAATTCGTTATTAGCCCTGTTGCTCTTGCACCAATGACCGTTTTTGGCACAATTGAGAAACTGCAGGTCAACAAAAGGGTAACGTCGCTTTGTATTTTGGGTGTTGCTGAAGCGAACGAAACAAAGCCTTTATCACACCTGTTATATCACAATGAGTCCTAACAAGCCTTTCATTTTTTGGAGCAAAACTCTAAATGTTTTTCCACCTATGATGAGGAGCGTTTTTTACGATGAATAATAGCGCCCCGAGCGTTGGCATTGCAAGTTATCGCACAGGATCGACTTGCGTGTTCTTGGCCGCAGCAGCAAGCCATTAGCTCAATTAAGTGTTCTTTCTGGAGAAAGTCTGTTAGGACTTGACATGCAAAGTATTTTGCGGCCACACCTTGCGCATGTTGAAGCCGTTGAGGTGTTTTATGGATGGGAAACGTGACAGGGAGGGAGTTGGTGCTCCCGCAGCCGTATGAGATAATGAGTTTGTTTAGCGGGAGATCCCGGCACGTTGCTGAACACGCTGGGCGCGGTGAGGCTCCCGGGGGCCCGACGGGAGGTCGGATTAGCCGTGACGGTCTGTCATCCGGCGAAAGCTGTACAACAACACCTTCTGCACATCTGGAAGATGATCAGTGGTTCTCAAATGGTTTTGCATGCTACACATTGCACTTCATATATTTGATTTATTTATTGAACTGCCATTTTTACACAAAATTTTATTTTAAATTGCTATATATATATATATATATTAAAATGATAAAAGGTTTGTAGTTAGACTTGGATTTTTTTTTATTAATAATTTTATTCAGCAAGGATGCATTACATTTTTATTATTTATTTATTTATTTATTTATTTATTGAACTGCCATTTTTACACAAAATTAAATTTTAAAATGCAATAAAATCTTTGATGATAAAATGTATGTGGTTAGACTTGGATTTTTTTTTAATTAATGCTTTTATTCAGCAAGGATGCATTAAATTGATATATTTTATCTATTAATTGAACTGACATTTTTACACAAACAAAAATTTAAAATGCAATAAAACCTTTTTTAAAGATGATAAAATGTTTTTGGTTAGATTCTGATTTTTTTTAAATTAATACTTTTATTCAGCAAAGATGCATTTTGCATTTTTTTTATTTATTGACTTTTTTTACACAATTTATTTTTATTAATTTATTATTTTTTTTACAATAATTGTTTTTAAAAGATAAAAAAAAAAGGTTTGTGGTTAGTTTTGGATTTTTTCAATTAATACTTTTATTCAGCAAAAATGTATTTTATTTATATATTTATTTATTTATTGAACTGCACACAAAATAGAATTTAAATTTTTTTTTAAAGATGATAAAAGGTATGTGGTTAGTTTTTAAATTAATTATTTTATTCAGCAAGGATGCATTAAATTTATATATTTTATTTCTTTATTGAACTGCCATTTTTACACAAAACGGAATTACTTTATTTATTTATTGAATTTTTACACAAAATTTAATTTTAAATTGCTATTTTTTTAAAGATGATAAAAGGTTTGGAGTTAAACTTAGATTTTATTTAATTAATACTTTTATTCAGCAAGGATGCATATATATTTTATTTTTTAATTTTTTTTTATTGAACTGCCATTTTTACACAAAATAGAATTTTAAAATGCAATAAAAAGATTTTTTTTAAATGGTAAAAGGTTTGTGGTTAGACTCTGATTTTTATTTATTTTATTCTATTTATTTAACTTTACTTTACAATACAAGTTTGTGCAAAAATACAGCAGCATTTTCTTCCTTTAGAATACAACTTCATACGCTTATTTATATTTGTCTGTATTTGTTATTATATCCTACAACTATGATTTTTGGTTAGTTGCATGTTGCAATTTCCCCTGCCATCAGAAGCAAACCTGTGACCCATTTTAGAGTCGTAGATAACGTCACTTCCCAGCTGCTCGGATGCTTTCTGACTGTGTCAGCTGATGTATTAAATGTCCACACCTGTTTCACACATGTGTGCATACCTAGTTTTTATCTCTAAATCCACACGTGAGGCATTTGTACTTCGTGCCACTTTTATTTATTTTTTTGCATCACACCCTAGTTTTTGGATTGAGCTCGTGTTGGGCGTCTTCTAGGGAATGCAACGGCGCCCAGTTCTGTTTTAAGGCTTTTTACACTGCCGTTAACTCTGGGATAATCCATGTCAATAAAACCGTAAGCCACAAGATATCCTCAGTAACAGTTATTTCATCTCAGTTGTTGTTAAGAACAATGCAAACATACTTACAACCTGTTATGCACAGTTACAA